>CAEGAF010016915.1:0-37735 GCA_903067075.1 Micropoecilia bifurca
GTTGGATTGAATTAATTTAACTGAAAACTGATTAAAAGCACCAACTACACAATACCTGCTCTGGTTGGATACAGACTTAAAGTCGACAGCTGGACAAAATGAATCAAAGAAGTGGTGAGAAAACATGTTTCTTTTAATTGAAACAGTACAAACTGTAGCTGACATGCATTTGTAAAGTAAATAAAGTGAACCAAGTTCCTGCTCTGAATATTTTGATACCTTTTAAACCTTAACATCTAAAGGAATCACTCTAAGCCTGTTGACCTAATTACTCCCAGTGAAGCAAACAGCGAGTGAGCAAGGTGACAGCTGGACGTTATGATACTTGCGGATGAATATTGATTTTTTTCTAGGACAGAAAATATCGATATATATTGTGATATCGATATTATTATACAGCCCTACATCAGTAGGTATGAATTCATGCATTGCAAGTTTAAAGGGGTAGTATTGTGTAAAATTTGCTTTTTGAGCTTTAGATCATATTATAATGTTACTCCCTCATCAAAAACATACCTGTAGTGTTGCCTTGATTCTTTGCATGAAAAGTAATTTAATCTCTCATGGGAGCCATTCAGCTGCACAAAACGCCTGGGTGGACCAAGCATCACCTTTAGGCATTGCAGTTTCCAAGCTTCTGCCTTCAGGCTCGCCCATTCAGCTCCTTCAGACTAGTCACCAGCAATTAGCAAACACATGGTGGAACTGAGCATCTTCTGAGCTCATTACCGAAGCTACTTCTCAGTGCCACACTGGTAAAATCATTGTTAAAGACTTAAAAGACGTTGATATGACTTCCTTAAGGCAGAGTTTTAGAAAGAGGAGTTTTTAAAGAGACAAAGTTCCAATTTCAAGGCATTAAATCAGGAAGCACAATTTCTTTTAAGTCATATTTGATATATAGGATTTTATAAGAACCGAAGGTAACAAGTCACTTGATGGGATAAATAAACCACCACCACACACAGGATACTATTGAAACACTCGGTGCTTGTTGGACTTGCCCAAGGTAACAATTAATGATATATCAATCCAAAGCCCCAAAATGTAAACTGGAGAAAGGTTTTAAGATGTACGCCTTGTTATACATTCACAGATACGAAGGTTTGTTTTACTTTCTTTAAACTTTGTGGCTAACATTAGCTTTAGCTTAGGCAATATTCTGACATTTTTCTTGTAAAAATGTGCTATTTAAGTATCTAATCATTCTGACAATATTTTACCTTATTTTGCACTTATTTTGAAGTATAGTACGTGTTTATTGTCGTTAGCATCAAACAGAGTAGCGGGGGAGATTACAGTTTGGGCCTTTTGCTTCCGAAGCCTGACGGAGCACAAGAAGCACCATAGCTTAACAGTAGCAGCTCTGGTGTCAGAGATCTGGTCCAGCTGACTGTTCAGGTTCAAAGTTGTTGTTTTTAGAAAAATATGGCCGTGTTCTTTAAGGTCTCTGTGTTATTTAGTTTTATTACTTTTGCAGGATGGCGTTTACAGCAGCTCGTCTGTCTGGCTCTGGTCCGCTCACTCATTCCCATCCATTCGCTCTTTCAGGCTGAAAACAGAAGTTATTCCACGGAAATAACACAGGATGGCTCCTTTATTTACCATCCGTCTCCCCTGGTAGCTTTAGGTTGAAGAAATCTTGTTTTATCTACTTAAAACAAGATAAAGAGGCTTGTTTTAAGTACATATTTCCTTAATATTGATGAAAACAAACTTGTTTCATTGGCAAATTATTTCACTTGTGACATTTTCCCAATTTTTATGTCATTTGCCAATAGAAAGTACTTTTTCATCAATATTAAGTAATTTAGTACTTAAAACAAACTCCTATTTCTTGCTGAAAAGTTACTTTTTAGTTAGTTTGAATTGTACTGACACATTTTCTCTAGCCCAAAATTACTTGGTGAGATTTTGTGTTTTTGCAGTGAAGCACTTAAAAAAGTTGTTCATTGGTAATACATAAATGTTTTTTGGTGTTTGGAAAAATGAGTTGGCTCAAAAACCTCCAGATTATGAGTAAGTTTGAAGTGTTGAATATGTTTTTAACTGGTATCACCGTTAATGTTGTGCATTTTACCCATGTTTAATGTTGCAATTGCTAACTGCTCATTGGGAGCTACGGCTCTGTAGTATGTTTAGGGTTATTTACTGTATTTTATTTAATGTAAGGGGAAGAAGCCTCTGGACTGATGACAACTACAAACTTGATTTTCCTGTTTTGTTAGAATAAATACATTGAAGCTCAGTGTGTGTCATGAAGTCAACCTACTGGACCTGAGATGGACATAAGGGTTCGATGCTCGTACCAAGAAGCCCAGTTTCATATTCCACCCGTACAAAAATGAGTATTGAGTATTTCTATCTAAAAATTAAATTTCATAAGCAGAAACCACAGCTAAATCAGCAGTTGTCATTCACAATTTACAATAGTCTTCAACAAATGCATTCAGTAATTTTTTTCCCACAGAAACAAAACCAAACCTTTATTTTAATCTTAAAACATTTATTTTTGTAATAATTTGTCCTTTTTTTCCTTTTTGCATAAGTGCAAAAAATGCACCCAAAACAGCCACCTGAGGGAAGTCTACATCTTTAAATAAAAAACAAGCAAAGTGTACATTTATAGTACAAAATTCTCTTTTTTAAAAAAATTGCACAGTTTGTGTATAATATATATATATATTTATATATATTATATATATTCATAATCTCCATTTTAAACAAACTTTAAAGGCTCAGAAAGTAAACAAAAATTCACCAAATGAAAAATAAAAACTTTTTCCCTAGAATTTAAAGCTGAGAAAAATTTAAACCCTGTTTTTTTTTCCATTTGCGTCCACCATAAATATACATATTTAAATGCAAGTCTCTTTACATATAAGTCTCTGTGCTAGTGTTTCACCAGACAATCAAAATTATTGCGAAGTAGTTTAGATCTACTATAAAACATGGGTGTAGGGGAAGGTGGGGGATAAAAGTTTCTTTCTGCTCAATATTTCTTAAATTATGCGAGAGAAAAAAAAAAGAAAAATATCTTTTAAACCCTTTAAAATTTTCTGGAATCCCTGTTTTCATAAAAGATTTCTATCTCAAACTGTGTTATTTCAACATTCCTAACAAACAATCCAGTATTGCATTGAGCAAGAACACTTATTTCCCTGACTTTTTTTTTGTTTAGTTTTGTTTTTTTGTGGTTTCTGAACTTTACACCATGCCACATCGCCACAGGGAGGCGGTCAGCGTCGATAGGGGTGGAAGCCCTGAACGTTGTGGTTCTGCCCCCTGCCGAACGCGCTGGCGGCGGGCTGGGGCGCGGCGGCCGGCTGTGCTGTGGGGGCTCCGTACGAGGCGGCCGGCTGGCTGGGGTCTCCAAAGCTGTGGCCGAAGGCTGTCAGGTCCTGACCGTACCCTAAAAACAGAAAACGGAAAGATAACAGTGAGAACCTGGAGGAGGTTTAGCTAAACTCCTTTAAAACTGCTACGTAAAACCAAACAAAGCGAAAAATTAAAGGAAAAATCCACCATTCCCCCTCTTACAGCTATACGATTCCCCTTGTTAAAGTATTTTTGAATCTGAATTTTGTTGGAAGAAAATATTTTATAGCTACCCCTTGCTTTAAAGGAAAAATCCACACTTTGCACTGTTTAGTACTTCTTTTGGTTAATAACTGCTTCTTAAGCTGCATTCAGACCAACCGTGATTTGGGCATCAGGAGTGAAAATTACAGCCAACAGACTGATTAGTGCTCAGTTTGTGCCATTAAAATATCCATTTGAGTGGGTTTGGTTTCAAAATTATTAATATCCATTTAATAATTTTTAAATCATCTTGCTCCAAAACAAACCAAAGTGCTGCACGTTTGAAGCGCTTTGAGCATTCAACTCGCGTCCAATGCAGCAGACGCTGGAACGTTTGACGCCGGACATGGAGCGTCAACCAATCAGAGCAGCGCAGTGGCCGGCCGTTGGCGTTCTGCTAGGAAGTACAGACACCGATTCTAGGCAGAACACCGGTCATCACACTGGCTCGGTGAGACGAATGCAGCGCTGAAAGTGACGCTCGTCTGCGCCCAGTTCGCCTGTGAAACGCAAACTCAACACCTCTGAATTATTTGGTGAATTCCAACATGGCACAGAGGAGCCTGACGACGACATCCTCCTGCCTCCAGTAAATAAAGGCCAAGGCGCTCTCTCCATCATCCGCCATTGTTCAAATTAACCAGTAGAGGATGGGAGAAAGTCAACAGGCTCCTTCTAAGATCACCTGTCATTTGCGGTGCGACCAGAGCAAAAAATGTCAAGCGTCTGACTTCAAACTGTAGGTTCCAACTTGAGGCATTCTTGAGCGCAGCGTAGCTCAACACTGCAAAAACACAAACTCTTACCAAGTATTTTTAGTCTAATTTCTAGTGTGAGTGTCTTAGTATACTTGAAACAAGGCAAAACTAACCTACAAGTAACTTTTCAGCAAGATATAAAGGCTTGTTTTAAGTACATATTTCCCTAATATTGATGAAAACAAACATGTTTCATTGGCAAATTATTTCACTTGTGACATTTTCCCCATTTTTATAAGTTATTTGCCAATAGAAAGTACTTTTTCATCAATGTTAAGGAATTGAGTACTTAAAACAAACTCCTATTTCTTGCTGAAAAGTTACTTTTTAGTTGGTTTGAATTGTACTCATTTTCTCTAGACCAAAATTACTTGGTGAGATTTTGTGTTTTTAAAGTGAAGCGCTTAAAAAAGTTGTTTATTAGTAATAAATAAATGTTTTTGGTGTTTGGAAAAATGAGTTGGTTCAAAAGCCACCAGATTAAGTCACATTCAAGGACACTATACCTTTACCTCGCAGTACATGAAGCAGTTAAGTCATTAGCTGATTGATTGGTTGGGCTATCTGCTCTGGTTGCCCGTCTGCATTGAGCTGCTTAACGGACTACAATAAGTAGCTGTAAAACTGCCTGTTTTATGACCAGAAAAAGTTACCAATTTTGTTTCTTGTCACAGAGGGGAAGTGTAGAAGCTCTCTTTCAGCCAGCTGATCAACAGTGCACAGCAACAAGAGGGTAAAGGACTTGGACACAAACTCGACAAAGGTTCAACTGCCATGCGTTTCGCAGCCTCAGAAATGAGGCTTGATCTGTTATTTTCTGATCATGTCAGTTCAACATGCAGATGCTTATACAGCCTGAGAAGCAAGCAAACTGATACGTGGTGCTTAAAGGTGGATCTAGTTTTTCCACACACCTCCACTGCGGATCGAGCTTTTCTGATCAGTACATCACAACATGCAAAAGATCATGCGGTTCTAAATTGAAGGTTGTAATTTTAGAGCCTCGTAAGGACCATTATGATACATATTTTTGGTAAATAAAACCTCATTAATTGAAAATTATACAGTTGCAAATCTATTACAAAAAACACCGACAGGTTTCTGCAGTTTTTACTGTTTTGTCACGACTGTTTCTAATGAAAAACATTTTAAATGATACGAGGAAAAGCAAAAAGCAGTTTTCAAATGACCGTTTCAAAAAAAGCTATCCAAACCAACATGGCCATATGAGAACAAGAAACTCCGATAAAACGATGAATCTACTGAATAACCAAATGTTAAGTTTCTGTTTTGCAAGCAACAAACCTATGATAAAACCTGCCTGACAACATGTAGTAGGTTAAAATGTCTCAAACAATAACATGCCCTGTTCTAAAGGAATTCAAGGAAAGATGAGGAACAAAGCCACTTGTGTTTAGAGGTGACTTATTATGTTTCCTTCAACAGGTTAGGATACATCTATTAACAATACAAATCACGTCAATCTTTTCAGAAAACGAGCATTTTGAGCTCCTTTCAGCTGTTTTAAGGCGTCTTGTCACTTTAAATAAAAATAAGCTGCTTCTAGCCACACCCCAACTCAATGTTTACACTCATTTAGTGTAAAACAGCTGCAAACAGGTGAACAATTATACAACCGAACAGCTTTGAAAAGCAGAAGTAGAGCCTCCTGCACAAACAACAGGAATGCAGCAAGAGGTTTCTGCATGGCAAGTCGACAACAAAACACTTGTCTTTTCTGGCGCCCATTATTCAGTGCATACAGCAGTAAAACCAGCTGACCAAGTGTGCTGGAGCTTGGCTTCGGTTGCTAGGTTACGAGGTTTGGGTTGACTGAGGTTGCCAGGTTTAGTGGTCAATACTTTTTCACTGGGCATTTTGTATTTATTCAGCTAATTTTTGTCTCATTTCCAAAATGACTGAAACATTTTAAAACAAGAAACAAAAAAGAGAAGATTTCTGTAAGAGGGAAAAACCTTTTGACATCACTGGAATTCGGACCAGCAAGGTGATTATTTTTTAAAACAAATTATTCCATCTTTGTTGCCTGATTAATTATTAATTTTACCCCTAAAACGTTTTCTATCTAAGTTGAGAAATAGTGCCCAACTTATTTTCATTTTGGGCAAAATCATAATCAATAATTTCCTCAAAGGGCCAGATGTTTGTATAACAAAATGTATTGATAAAACAACACACTAATAAGCTGATAAATATAATATTCTGCATTTCATCAGTAGTTCTTGAAAAGAAATACTGAACATCTTTTCACATTGATGCAATTTGACAATATGCACATAAAAACCGCTTTAATTCTATTGATAAAATAACTTTTAAGCACATTTCTTTACTTGAAAGTCTCAAGGGTCACAAAATGGTTTTGAGTTTGACATGTGATGTAGAGCTGTTAAAATTTTTATTTTAGAATAACCTAAAAAACTTTAAAAAAGGTGGATTTTCCCCAAATTTTCAAAAAGTTTAATATTTTAATGATATATTTCATGTAGAAAGTTTCACCTAAATTAGAGCAATATGTGTTTTTTCCTCTTTTTTTGCTGTTTTGATGTAAAATGTGTGAAGTGTCTTGTATATTAAGAATAACACACTTTCTAATTTAGGCACTGGATGGCACCATTTCCCTGCAAAAACAGAAGGGAAGCACAGGAACCACTAAGAAAGGAAACTCCTTGAGGAGATGATTCAGACCTGAATGTCAGCTTTGGTTCCCAAATTGGTGGCCAGATTTTCAGAGTTTAGGTATTTTCCTGTCCTGGCAGCATCCAGTTCAAAACAAGAGTGAAGCTATCAAAACATTTCTAAATAAAGATCTAAACAACTGGAGTGGAAAGATGAGGGAGAGAAAAAGAGAGGAAGAAATGCACAAATAGAAGAATACAAGACTGTTTTTTTTTGGGAAGAATGATCCCAACAGGACCATCAGAGAGAGAAAAATCTGTGAGAAACTAAGATTTACTGGTATGCTGGTCTCCTTTCAATCTTCTTTCCTTTCTCACCCCTTTAGCTACAATTAGAGACAGTAGATGGGGGGAAAAACGATGGGTGAATGGACTGCTGATGCATAGAGACAACTGAACCATGAACAAAATCTCTGACAATTAGATCATCCTTTTAGAAATCAGCAAAGCAATGCAGACAGTCAACAACAAAAAAAGGAGGACATGTTTGTCTTGGTATAGTCAAACCACAGCCACTGATTTGAGCTAAACTAGCCAATTCGATGTAAATGTCTTTCAAATCCAGTCAGCTGTCATGTCAACGATAGCCGGGCTTCACTATACAAGAAGGCACGCAGTAATTTGTATGTACATGCAAAAATGTACATGCAAAATACAACACACACACACAGGGCCAAACGCTCAAGCTGCAGCTCTGCAAGAACTAAAGTAGTGAAGAAAATAAATGCTTCTTTTTGTTGGAGAAGACGATGCTGGCACCTACCTGCACTATATCCTCCCTGCTCATCCTGA
The DNA here is from genome assembly GCA_903067075.1 of Micropoecilia bifurca. Classification (NCBI taxonomy): domain Eukaryota; kingdom Metazoa; phylum Chordata; class Actinopteri; order Cyprinodontiformes; family Poeciliidae; genus Micropoecilia; species Micropoecilia bifurca. The sequence goes on from CAEGAF010016915.1 coordinate 7,829, forward strand.
CCATAACTGTGAGAAGGACGCGTTGGTCCGTAGGCAGAGGGGTCCTGAGGGTAGTTACCCAGGCCTATCAGGGAGATGAGGAGACCAGGTTGACTGAACCCAGATTGTGCTGGCTGACTACCTTATTATAGTTCCCTCACTGACTGTGTACATCTATGCTCACTCACTGGCTCCGCGTTTTACTCTGTGCTACCTTTCTGCATCGTCCGCTGGTTAGGAAGGAATGAAAATCATGCCAAAAGCAAGGGCTCGGGGTCACTTTCTAAAGAAATATCTTACGTTAGAGATAAATGTCTAAGGTTTTGTTGTGAATAGCCAATTAGAAATTATCTTTGTGTGGTTTCATTTCAAATTTATCTCCTTTAGCCATTTGAAAAAACTGCAGTTTACAATGCAAATGCTCGTCAGCATGTCATGTCGTATTTCTACCACTTGGGGGCAGGCTAACGTACATGCAACAAGACTTTGAGCTTCTTTTTGCCTCATTTGTGCAGCTTTTTACCTTTCCAATTACAGAAAAAAATCAATTATAATAAACCAGGCGGTAATTTAGATAGAAAATATCAAACTGTTCACAGTAAAATGAGTTCTTGATAAAGCAACTTTCATCATGTGTGTCATCTGCTTTGAAATGAAACACAGACATCTTTCTCTGATTTTGTCTACAGATTAATCTAAACATCTTAAATAATTAATGTTTGTAGCTAAAATGAGATTTAACAAATTACCTGCATTTCAGTATATTTGAACCTAAATTAAACCTTAATTTAACTCACTAATTTAATTTAAAATGAAATATTACACAGATTTTACATGCAGAGTGAGGTATTTCCCGTTTTTAACTCAAACCTTTTAGGATTATGGCTCAAAGCAAATGAAAACTTAAACTTCAGTTTCTCAGAAAATGTGATAATTATTGCCAAAACAATCATGGGCTGTTACTGTGACTAACAGACAGTCCTTGACTCTCTCCACAAAGAAGTTAAGGTCCAAATGGTTGATGCTAAGAAGGCTCACCATTTACAAAATGCTTGAAAGCATGTTAATTGAAAGTTGAGTGGAAGCAAAATATGTGGTAAAATGTCAACACTCAGAGGTAACTGCAGACCTAATATTGTGAACAAAAACCCATTCAAGGGTTCGTGTGAGATTCAAACCCTTGAAGCAAATTGACTTACAGGTTACTGAGAGTATTTATTTCTTTGTGCTAAAGGGGTGACATTATCTACTTTTCAGGCATGTAGTGCCATATAAAAGCTGTCATAAAAAAGCTGTGCATCCATCAAACATGAAGGAATTTGACTTTGCAAATCAATGGGTAGAAATTGGGTCTCTGTCTCTTTAAGAAGCTCCTACTCTTTCTCCGCCTCCAGGAAGTCATCACAACGTTCCTCCATTAAGCCTTTAGCAACTTTCTGCACTGAGAAGTAGCCTTTATAAAAATCAAAATGAAATATTAATTTGACAAATAACAGAGTTCAGCTTCACATTTTTAAATGTCTAAACTTATCAATTATATTCTAATTTATTAACATTGTGAGAAAAATATCCAAGAATTAGTCTAAATTGACTTTTTGGGATCTCTGTAGAGATTGATTTAGATTTGATCTTAATCCCTATTTACCAAAAATATTCATGGTTACCCTATGAATTAAAAAAGGTAAGATGTGGTAATGGGTGAGCAGTTGGCCAACATTAACTTGACCAAAACAAGGGAAAAGTATTTGGTCTGTTGCTAAACTTAGGACGAAACGGTTCTTTTATAAATAGTTAACATGAATGTTTAGTGAGTAAATGTGTGTAAAATTGGAAAAACACTAAAAGTGAAGAACTCATTCAAGGAGGTTTTAAACTCTTATTTAGGGATTTTGTTGCTGAAAATATGTAACATGCCTCCCCACTGGCTTAATCCTGACTAAACCTTCATCAGTTCCCCTGAGCCAAACACAAACTAAACAAAACCCTTACAAATAAATAACGTTAGCTCCACTGTTAGCTACTCTTTTCTACAAATGGTTAAGGATTTAACATCAACAGCACCACATCACACAAAAGGTCTAGTAGTTTCTACCAGGTCTGCAAACATTTGAAGCAAAAAAGGTGAATGGGACGACCAGCACAAGCAGGAAACACTGAACAAGATGGACACCTGCCATGACTGACAGCGGTCACATGACTGCTCCAAACATGAACTCAGCAGATTCAAGCTGCAGAAAGCCAAGAGTGAAAACAGACAGAAAACCGAAGCTTCTTCCACATGACCGTCTTTTATCCGGCCGCGTTTATGTCGCTATGGAAACCAGGGTGTGTTCACTGCACTTCCGTTTATTTTAAAGCTGAATGAATGTTGGATTTTTAGGCAATTACAGCTACCAGATTGTCGTCTTTAAAATAAAACATAAATAAATCAAGAAGTGGGGATTTTAATTCCCTACATATCTGCATAAAGGCTTACTGTAATATAACCAGTTCACCACTTTAGAAAAGATTAATGTAACTTTCAGATGAGCTTGTGAAACTCTATACAAAAATTTTAATTTTAGAGATGCACCAATTGGCCAGAAATTAGATCCTTGTTCATTAGAAGCATCAGAACTACAATTTCCCCCCAGTTTTCAGTCTATAAATGCATCACAATATGTGCTTTTTTTGGAGCTTTTTTTAAGTCATGACATTTGCTTTAATCCATAAATAAGGAGAACCTTGCAATTCATCTGTCTTCTCTTTGGTTCAAAACTAGTACATTTAATCCAAAAATCTGTAACTTTTAAATTTCAGGCCAGCAAAATAAAATATGGTTAGAGCCGCAAATGTGACGACTTTTTAAAAAAAGATAACTTGCAATTTTAGAAATTTGTTGTCATTTTTAAAGAGCTACTATTTTACTTCTATTTTTAAGATTTGAAATAAAGGTAAACACACAATTTAGCAATTTTATTTTCTGTGGGATGGAAAATTATAAGATAATCAAAAAGCACAGATTCCATAGATTTAGCTTTATCTGATACAAATTCTGCAAAAAATAAAACATTAAAAAATTAAGTGTACATTAATGCTATGTTGCATATTTATTGCATTTTAAGCTATATAATGTTTATTTCCTCATTTAGACAGAATTGAATAGTTATTTGCATGTTCAATACATTTCCAATGTTGCATAAAAAGGCATAAATGGCTAAATAAAAAAATCACTAGAAGGTGCCGAATTTTTTTACCTGATTAAATTGTCAAAATAATCTCATAATAGAATAATATTTCCAGGCCTGAACTTTGCTAAGAAAGCTAAATTAATCAGAAATTTGTTTTTAAAAAGGTGATATTGTCATGCAAGTGCCCTTCTAAAACAACCATGCCAAGATTAGGGTTAGGGAGGAAGAAGGTGGAAGAGTTAATATAAAAAGTGGTAGAATTGGGATCAAATCACAAATCCAGCACACAGAGCATGAAGAAGCCCTTAAAAAAATCAGAAACAAACAACACACATTGCAAGGCAGGATGATCTAATTCAAACCCAACTAAGACCTACCAATCTTTAAAAACCAAAGCACAGCCCAGCTGGGAGAACTGGACAGAAATGATTGCCGAGGATTCCTGGAAAACGTCAGCAGCGTCTCCTCAGCAGAGCCAGAGGTGTTCATGTACGCAGAAAGCATGTATGGATGTCCAAGCTAAATGGGACCAAAGAGCAAGCTCCTGCTGCTGTAATGAACTCAGATGTTGCACCAGGTTGGAGTGTATTTGGGAAGATGCGCAGGATTCAAAGGAATGATTAAAAACACAACAATAAATCAAAAAGGGACAGAAAACGTGCAGGACACTCCTCTCCTTCTTTTCTTACCATACTGGCTGTAAGGAAAATCAGGCTGCCCTGTGGGAGCCTTGCTCAAGTCCTGAGTTGGCGTGGTTGCGGGGGCAAAGCCCAGCGTTGCCGTTCCTGGTGTGGTGGGAGGAGGAGGAACCTGCGGAGCGTACTGGTCTGCCTGGGGTGTGCCAAAACTGTAACCTGTAGGAGACGATCAGACAACCGCAGTGAGCCGCTTAAATGTAACAAACATCTCCAGTTCAATAAACCTGGAAGGAAACAAATAGATGATTTTATTCTGAAGTTTAATTTTCTGAAATAAAGTCTTCTCAAAATTGTCCTCATTGTTTGGAAAAATAAAAAGCTTCAGGGTTCATCTAAAGAGAATTCACACATCAATACGTTTTAATAATTAATTCTCTGGTTTGTTGAAGTTATCTTAAAGATTTGTTGAACATAATTTACAAAACATTATCATAACTACTGTCAAAAACACGCGCCAACATGAGCTGGGTTCGTAAACTTTTCCCAACTCCCAGGCAAGTTTTCAAAACCTTTCTAGCACCAGATTTTAGAGATAAAAACAATTAAAAAAAAAGACACTTTCTATTCACTATCAGGTATAGTTTATTACTGAAATGTCTCTCCCACTAAGTACACCTGACTGGAATGAGAATTAGACAGTAATAAATAAAAAATCTCTCCAATTTCAATACCGTTAAAGTAAAAAATGTTAGCCAACATTTATTTAATTTACAAAAATCAAAGTCATTATTAAAAATAATACAAACAATCCAAATAAAAAGTATTGCATTAAATGATGTTCTTACTCAGACTAAATGCTTCAACACAATATAAAAAGGGAATTAGAAACAAATATCTAATTAAAATACTGAAAGTTTTCTGGCATTTAGCAAGTAGAAATAATTTTTGTGATCATTATTGACGTAAAACAATAAAAGTTTGATCTGATTTAACTTCAAACTGTGAAAAAAGTGTCTTTTTATTAGGTGTATAAAAGTATCTGGTTTCAGCTGCAAAAATAATTTTCTCAAATTTAGACTTGTAGTCAAACGTTAGATAATTGCACTTTATTACAAAACTGACTTAGAAAACACTGAAATTCAAGCTTGTCAAGGATTTCCAGCACAGGTACAAACCCTGTGCGAGTCAGTAATCCTTTATGGTTATTCCAGCTGCATTTAATTCATTTCTGAGTCTGCAAGTCATGCTGTCCTCTGATAAGAGGAAGGTTACTCCCTGACAGCAGCCGCTGAGTGAACACCCTCCTTCACTTCCACGGTTTAACACGAACTAAAACGTTCTGGTCCAAAATTACTCAAATATAACTTTAAATCTACAAAAACACAATAAAAAGTAAGGCTATGAAATTTTTTAAACAAAGTTGAAACCAAAGTGGGAAGGTTTTATTGAGAAAAACTAAATGCATCCCATAAGTCAACAGTTTGTAGGAGCAACATTTAGCAGAAAAATACTATGTGAATTTCTGTGCGACTTTATCAGCCTCACACCTTGTGAAGGAGTTTTGACTCAGATTGTATGCAGTCAGGACATAAAAACTGTTTTAACAAATATGTAAAAAAAATTACTTATGTTTTTTGTATATTTATTAAAAGTGTGGCCATGTTGAAACAGTTACTATGTTAAAAAAATTTAGCTCCTCCACCTCCTTCCTGACTATGGAGAATTAATCAATTGCCTTCTGAAGAAATACACCACCGACCAAAATCAGCCAATCAGAGCCAGGAGGGTCTTAACGCTGTAAATCATCCTCGTGTACTCGCTGCTCTACGTGCTAATGGTGAGAAACAACTTAAAGCCACAGGAATACTGTTTATCCACCGTCATCGGTGGATACTGTGAATGCCTGAACATTCACAATATTCTATGTTAGCTGCAGTGTAGCAGACCGAAAAATAGATGAGCAGCGCCACACGGAGGGTGATTGACAGCGCTAAGACCCTCCTCCTGGCTCTGACTGGTTGTTTCTAGAGAGGAGCTCGATTTTTCACAGGTTGTCTTAAACTATCAGTTTCAACAAATATGTGAAGACATATTTTTATAAAAGTTGCAACTTTAAGGTTAGACTTGGTTAGCGACTTAGTAGCTCAGATCACTTTATTATGTGTTCACTAGATTAAACGCTACAACTGAAAGAGGGTAAACTTTATTTGATTTATTTAAAATGACACATCCAGTCCGTCTGCTGGCTTGTCTTCTCCAGAAAAACGACTCCGACCTCATCGGTTTATACAAAGATCCTGCATAAAATCCCCTTGAAATGATGCTATTGCCATCAGAGTAAGTAATCTTTGTGAGCGGAGGACTGACCGAACTGAGGTGCTGTGCTGTAGCCCTGCTGAGGGAAGCCCTGAGGTGCTGCGAAGCTGCCGGCCGGCGTGGCGACCAGGAAAGCGTTAAAGGGTGACGGAGGTTGCGTGGGGGCTCCCCGGCCCGCTGCCAGCGAAGGTACATACCCACCTGCTCAAACAAAGAAACCATCCGTCAATTAATCAATGCAGAAACCTTGTCTTTTTAATCACAATTTGACTTGCTTTTGTTTATCGACACAACGGTCATCATTTTTGAAACTGTAACTTTTCATGTTTTCTCATCAAAAAGTGACTGAAAATTTTATTGGCTGCATTGTGGACAGGGTCCTACTGCGCTGTCCCTCCCCCACATGCTGCTGCACACTGAAATTCAGCTGGATGACAGAAGCTTAGGACATGTTTCCCTACCTTAAAGGGAAGAAAAGATGTTTTAAAAACAACTCAGATTAGGAAAAATAGTCATAGTCATGACTGGAGAAGGGTTAAATTAAATTCTTTTATTTTTTGAAAGAAAATTAACATTTTGTTACCTGAAATGCAGTAACATACCATTCCTTTTAGCGTACACTTGAGCTTTTGTAGCAAAAGACGCATCTGCAGCTAAAACAAATACTTCTAGGCTTTTGATGTTTTAATTATTTTTCAAGTAATCAATTCATAGTTTGATACCAAAAGGTGCTTAGGAGATTCTTTTCCCCCCAGAATTTGATCCAGGCGAAGCAAAAACTGCCACTAGAGTAGTAAAACATTTACAGGCAAAGAAGGGTTTGCTTTTGTTTTTTTGATCTTAAATTTGCAAAATATTATTTGTTCAGTTCTGACTCAGTCCTGCTCCGAGTATGCCATTTTTCAGCCGATTTACTACAGTTAGCAATTAGTTAAACTAGTTTTAATCACAATTAATTCATTTCAATTTATTGTAAAACCATGATATCCTTATTCAAGGTTACCATACAACAGCTTTTATTTGTGTTTTAATAACTTAAGCTACAGCAGCATCTGAAAGCCGAGTTTCCTGACAGGCCGACACTCCAGCGACCCCCGCAGGTTGACCTGCAGGCTGCGACATGAAGTCAAGCCTGACCAACAGCAGAGTGACGCCGGAAACCATTCAACCCCGCCATCTGGCTCAAGTAGTAAATTATCAGCAGCCTCAGCCATTATGAATCAGTGATATCATGCACTGCTAGACTGTCATCAGCACGATGGCCACAGTGCTTCAGCCCCGTTTCTGCCACTTGAGCGTTTCCAGGTAAGCACGTGATCACGTCACATCTATCAGCAATCTCACAGCCAGCCAGCATGCAGAAAACTCAAGGAAGGGGCGACAGTGGAGGAGCTGGTACCCACCTATAGGCTGGCCGGTAGCGGACACCCACACTCCTTCAGGAAGAGAAAACAGCCACAGTTTAGAACCGACCCAGAAAAGGTAAAATGTTACAGTTTATAAACAAGGAATAATTTACATAAACTAGGTTTAAAAGTGACCTGTTATGCTTTCTGGATGGTAAACGCTCGTCTTTTCCAGCAGTCATTATACAGCGAATACAGTGGTAAAACTAGCTGAGCAAACGTGCTGGAACTCTGCTTGGGTTGCCAGGTAACAGGCAGAGCTCCGCTGATGTTGCTAGGTAACGGCACAGTGCCCATTTATTGCGACTTATCGTTTCTGAAATGGCTCACTTTCCAAAATACTTTAACTTACAGCCAAAACACACATAGGTACATATTTTAAGCTCTTAGGTCGTTTTTAGAAGCGATTGAGACCCAAGTGGAAGTACAAAAACATGCAAAATGTGAAATTTGCATAACAGGTTCCCTTTAAAGTGCAAGCCAACAAGAGCAAGGACTAATCTACATAAACTGGATTAATGTTTAAAGGTGACCTTTTATGCTTCTTTGAACTGCTTAGAATAGGTCTATGTGTGATTAATAAAAACATGTTTGTTATTTCTTTCTGCACAAAATTATTCTTAGATAATGAGATTTAAGTCTGCTCAATATTTTGATCTCCTTTTAGAATGAGTTGTTTAGGGCCTCTAAGCCGCTTTAAATCTGAAGACGTTGCTGGTCACGCCCCCCCAACTCAAACTTTACACTCGTTTGTGAAAATGCCTGCAAACAAATCAATCAGTCAAGTTTATTTGTGAAGCACATTTCAGCAAGGCAGGTGAAAGTGCTTTACAAAACAAAGAAAATTAAAAAGAAACACCATGCAGTCCACAGTTGAACAACTTTACATTTAATGCCATCACTAAAAATCATACAGATGTATAATTATACAACCGTAAATCTATGAATTGCAGATGTGGAACCTCCTGCACAACCAACAAGAATGCAGCAATTTCGGATGGCAACTACTGTCTTTTCCTGCAGCCAATCAAACGTGCTGGAACTCTGCTTGGGTTGCTAGGTAACAGGCAGAGTTCCACTGATGTTGCTAGGTAACGGTGTATTACCATTTGATTGTGACTTATTGGGAGGTTTTTGAAACGGCTCACTTTCCAAACACCAACATACTTTAGCTAACAGCCAAATTACATCTGGATGTTTTTGGGGGGGTTTGGTTTTTTCTTTTAAGCGGTTGGGCTGTTTTTAGAAGCAGTCAAAACCCAAATGGAAGTACAAATGCGTGCAAAATGTGAATTTTGCCTGACAGGTCCCCTTTAAAGTCCAAGGTAAAAAGAACAAGTGCTAATCTACATAAACTCGGTTAATATTTACACAGATCGTGTTCCATATCTACACAGGTTGTTGCTCGTTTCACTCCGGGACTCGGTCCCACTCACCCTGTGGGCCGTAAGCCTGTTGCCAGCCTGGGGCCGGCTGTGCTGTCCAACCATTAGCTGCAGTCAAAATCCCCCTGGGAGCCCACTGGCCAGGAACAAGCTGGCCAGGAGCTTTGTTATCACGAGGTTCTGCCTTCTTTACTTCCACCTGGATGAAGGACAAGAAGGGCACATTTGGCAACACCTGTAAACGGGTCAAATAAATCCTTCACCTGCCCTACCTGTGATGCTTAAGCTTAACGTTTTGGGCCAGTTTAAAATCTTTCACTTTATGTTTATTGGATTAATGTGGGGGAGCTACTTAGATTAAATTTAAAGTGTAGCCACAAGAGCTGCACGGCTATGTGTCTCAGGTACTTGTTACACAATTAAGTCATTCAATGATTGTACTTTTAAAACATTTTGGCTCCAGATCTTAAAATGTACCTGAGAAACATAGATTTATGTATTTATTTGTTATCAATTGCCCTATGTAAGATCAATACATTCTAATGTAATGCCATGACTTACCTTTCTTCAGCTAATGCTTAAAAAAGGATCTAATTTATCAAATTTATTTGGAGTACGTTTTGGAGGGTTAATGGATGTAAAGAGAAAGTTGTGTCTTGGTTCTAACAGGATAAACAGTAAACATGCAGATTGTACAAATGAACAGTTTTTTTTTAGTCAACATAAAACAGAATCTTCATACTGTGTCAAAAAGAGATAGTAATTGATTCCAATTGAAAAATTAGATCCGGTTATGTGTTGTTCCACTAACTACGCTAGCAGCTAACCAGAGCAAAGAAGCAGGTTGAGACCAAGCAGAGCCAACCAGAAATAGACTGAAGGGTTGAGTTATTGGGGTCACCTTGCAGGAGGAAAACGAATAGCAAATTCCTCCCCGCTTTAAGGTTTTACCACCTTCCCCAGCTTCCCGTCTTCTTTCTCTGTCGACCTAATTACATGCACATGTTTCCAGCAGTGGCCCTCGCCGCCGCCGGCTGCTACCTGAGCATTTTCTCCCCGTGGGCGCCGCAGCTACAAGTGATGGATACCATGACTTCTGCGTGGTCCCCAACAGCAGAACTGGGATTTGTTCCACAGTTTGATGTGCTCCACTTTCTAATTTTGTAACTTATATCTCCCAGGCTCCCTCTAGTCCTGGCGTAAGGTAAAGTCAAGTCAAGAACAATGGATTAAGTCGAGCCGCGATTCCTGCAGGAAACGAGGGCAAAGTCGAGGCGAGCGGGTACCAAAGGTACGAGCACAGGTTGGGCTGAATCATTAACCGACTAAACGGGTTTCAACTCATCTTTGTAATGTAATAATCAGCAAAGCTTAATGTCTCAGTACTTGGCAACAAAAAAGCCTGTTCAGGTTTTTACTCGTCTTCCTGGGGAGGTTTTTCAAATTAAAAGCAGCCATTTGGTCAAGTTATTTAAAGAACAAAACAACCGTCTTTATCAAATTCCCTTCAACTTTTCACTGATGTCACAATCCTAAGCCTATAAAATCTCTGTCCAATCTATATCAGGTTTTCTCCATGTTTCACCAATTCAAATTTAAGACTTTTTAAGACCACAATGGCCAGAATTTAAGACCTGTATCACAACAGAAATGGCAATAGAAGAGAGCCAGTGGCAAAGACGTACATCGTCCAGCTAAACTGCTGATAAATTTTCACTTACACATAATGGATGTAACAAAAAGCTAGCTAGTGTTACTCTTGCTAGCAAGCTAGTTAGCTAACAAGAGTATATTAGCAGCTAGCTACAAATAGAAGCAATTGCCCTCAATCATAGAACACGGTGAATACAGACAAATCTATGCATAACATTAAATTCCCGCAAGAAAAAACAAAACTACCTAGAATCAGATTAAAAAGTCTAAACATATTAAAGTCCAACTTATTGATTTTCAATTAATTTAAGACATTTAAGACAAGGCCTTCATTTTAAATGCATTAAATCTTAAGGATGCACACACAAACCTTACTATTTATTCAACTTATATATTTCCAGATATGTGCTATGAGCTGTTGTAGAGGACTATAAATGATAAAAATACACTTTAAAACTCTGTGTGCATGTAGCATGTCCTTATTCAAGTAGGTTTACAAAATGGGAGAAAAAGATTGCAACCAGTAGCATAAACTGTATTTACATAATTTCTGTGTACTCTCAAACAGTTCCTCAAAAGTGTTTATTACATCAATAATAGTTGAGATTTTTTCGCTTTTACATGTTTAATCCGTTTTGTCCTGTAATGTTAAAGGGAACTATGGATTTGGTTTATGACAATTTTTAAATAAATCCCAATTATATTTTCAGTTTGTATTTAAGCAGAAGTTATCTTAGAAAACTTTAATGATCAAATCTGTTAAACATTCACTTATTCAGCACTGAGAAATTATCTCAGCCAAGCAAATAAACTTTTAGTTTTTAGTTATGTTAACAGCTACAACAGCATTTTTAAATACAACTTGAATTGTGCCAGAATATAAAATGGTACAGATGTGGACAAATTATAATTTATTGCATTAGCATAACCTCACAATGAAAATTTAACTGTCGATCTTTTGAAACATTCAGAGTGAGATTTTGCTGAACTTTATTGAAGGTTTTGTCCACGTCTAGTAAATTAAACTGACTTTCACAACATTTCCTTCCCTTTAATGTCATGCAAAAACAAGGTTTATCAATGCTCCATAATAGCCGCTGTTTGTATTAAGGCAGAAAATTAGGCTAACTTTTTTAATTAGATTAAATGTAACTAAATTAACACCAATGATTCAAGAGCTGCAAGGAAACCGACATGTTTGGAGCAAATATCAGATATGTTTTGATTAAAACTTGCCAATTTTGTGGGTGGGTTTCACTCAGCTGAGGCAGCAGCTGGGTGGTGTTTACTACACACACTGTGCCAAAAAGGTTATGAAGAGTGTTAGAATGCGACACCACCAATAAAGTGTTGTTTCTGCCTGTATGAGCAGCTTACCTGCCTCTATCTGAAACGCCTCGCAACGAGTGCAGTAAACTCCATCCATCTGGAGAACCCAGCAAGCTAAACAAACACCCAGAAGTGATATGCAAATATCTTTCTTTTGCCTGGCGTTTCACTTTCCTTTTTCTTTTTCCGACAGCTAACAGACACAGTATGGAGATTCGACTGAGGTCACCGAGTTGAACTTTTTCAAAAAGAAAAAAATAAATTATTTAAAAATAAAAACATGTTGACATGTAAGTGACCTGCCAACAAAACATTAGAAAACAGACAAAAGAAAGAATGAAGAAAAAAGAAAACAGAACTGATTAGACCAATCCTTTAGGTGATAAATGGTATTTTAAACTACTTGAATTGGAAATAATTTTGCACTGGAAGCCAGAAAAATATGACAAATCTCAGAAATTTTGGTTCAGTCTACTTGAGACACTCTAAAGGAGAGGTCAGTTTAAACAAAGCCTTGGGCGACAATTAAATCCACACAGAAGCCGAGATAAGTTGTTAAGTGTTGCCAATATTCTTGTTATTTTAGGATGTTAAATGATGTATTTAAGCTGCTGATGAAAATTCTGATAATCATCATCAGAGCGCATCGCCCAAGCCTCTGTTCGATCTTAAGGGTAAAATAAAACTACAACTACACACTTTTTTGCCCATGATGTCGTGAAAATGCATGTTGACAGCCTGGTCCACTGATTGTTCGGCCTCGAAAGTAATAAATCCAAAACCTAGCCAACGACCAAGAGTGAATCAAGGTAGCAGGGGGTTGTGACAACACAAGATGAAGAACAGTATTGGGCTTCAGCAGATTGAGGATCCGTCAAGGATGAGCAAGAGGCTCCTGGGGTTCGGATGACGTCGCAGACTTGCAGAGCAACACAAATCCAAGACTAAAGCCTGGGGGGATTGAAGGAAACCTTTTTCTTTAGCAATACTTGGTGAAATGAACATTTATGAACATGTTAAACATGAAGGATGATGGGTGGGGATCATTACAAAATGAGATCGGTCAGTAAGGTCAATTTTCCACCTAAATAATAAATTGCAGTATTGTTACATATTGTTAGTTGGTGCAGTTTCATCCAAACCCCACCTTGATCTGTCCCCTGGTATATTGCTGTGGAGCACACACTCGCAGCAGCCATTGTTAATGCATCACAAAAACATGGAGTAACACAAATTGTAGAATGCCTAAAGCTTTCTCCGAGCTTTCCCAAATTCAGTATTTTTTTTTTTTACTTTTGAGTCTGCCAGGATAAGCCTAAAAAAAACGGACATTCGCAAAACTGCTTACAAAGGTAACACAAAGATACAGGTCGTAGCGTTTTCCCCTCACCGATCCATTTGTTTATTTCGCTCAAAGGGTTTCACGGGGAATACACAAAGTGCACCAAGAAGAATCGAGTTCAAAGTCAAACTTTTTGGGAACACCAACCTCTCAATGAACTACTTCAAAACTTCTCTACAGAGTGCTAACAAGCTGCAGTGATCTACTTTTCAATCTGATTATCTTTGGGTTCTGGCAGAACTGGGTTGAGAGCATATCTCCACTTGGGGACCTAACCTGGATCCAATTAAACGTCCTACGGGACGATTTCAGAGACCTCTAGTGCAACGCCAGGCGTTCCCCCGCCTTATGCTCTACCGCTATTAATAACATCTGTCAATGACCCGTCCCCAACCTAAATTTACAACCACGCTGGCACCATTAAGAAGTTTGAAATGTCTTGGTTTTGCACTCAAACCGGAATGGCAGAAAATGGTTTCTAAAATGTTGGTTACATATATGTATATAAATCTGGGTTTTATTTTAACAATGTTATCAATGTGAAGTTTGTCATAATTAGTTTATCCTTTGAATTAATTTTTGTTTACTCAACATTTGTTGGTGTTTCAAGATCTTTTTCGCTGCTCTTGGCGGTTAGTGGTGGTTGCCGTAGCAACCTGTAACTGCCACTTTTTCAGGTGTCTGTAACTGTGGTATTAGAATCAGCTTTGCGTTTTCTTTACAAGCATTATATTTTAACATGCATTTTAGATAAAATTAATAATGTAAAGTGTTTCATGAGTAAATTTGCTGTTTTGTATATATTTTTAACTGCCATCATTATTAATGTTGCCCTTTTTAGCCATGTTTAATGTTACAATGATAACTGCTGCCAACTTCTCATTGGGAACTTGTCTTGCATATTTTAAGGTTATTTATTGCATTTTTATATTATACTACATATATATAAACATAGAAAGGTTACGTATCATACATAGAGTGACTTTCTAAAAATTACTGATTCCCTAAAGGGAAACAGGGGATTTTTTTTCTTTTGTATTCCTTCACAGTGATAAATATCAATTTAAACTTGCACTTATATATACTTCTTAACTCTTTGGTGCAGGAATTAAATTTATTAACTGCATGTTTGGTTAATATCATTCGGTATAGATGGGACTCCACATGAAAACTGCCTGTTATTAACCATTCAGACAACCAAGCCGTCACATGGCGACAGAACTCCATGAAATAACTCAAGTAATTCAAATAGTTTGGATTTTTCTTTCTTTCAAGCTTGCTTGCTTTCTTTCAGAAAGTTTTCCATCGTGTTTATGTTTTAGAGAAGATGAAAAGCTCATGTTCGACCCGTTTTGCCTTCGGCATTTAGCACACAAGTTTTGTGGTGCGCCTGAATCCAAAAGAAAAAGATGTAAAACATCTGATGTCTTACAAATGAGATATTCTAACATACATAGAAACAAAAGGTACAAACATTTTATATTGTAGCAATTCTTGCAATTAAATGCAAGAACTGACTATAGTACATTATAGCGAGGGAATGCAAATGAAAAAACATATCTCGGTATGTTTAAACTTTCCAAAGGAAGGATGTTTAAAACCCAATTTTGCAGATTAAATGAATCAGTCAAATATCAAACAAGTCAAAAATCTTTAATAAATTATTTTTTATATACTTTATAAATTCAGATCTGAATACTCTCCGCAATGAATTCGCAGATGTTATCGCCAATTTGCTAACACTTATATAAGCTGTTAATTTATTAATGCATGTATGCCAAAAACCACCACTGATTACAGGTTTTTGATATAACACTAAACGCAGAATTTGATCAGTGCAATTGAAAATGTGGTGCCAGTTTTCTACCAGTAAATAATACATATGGTTAGAATAAATGCAGTAAATATTTCATATGCACCCATCCACCAGAATAACCTGATTGAAAACTCTCAGTAAGTCGGTTCTCTCTCTCACCACTTATCTCAGTCTAAGCCCAGACTAAAAACTGATGCACCTTCTGTAGCCCCCGTTTCAGAGTAAAAATGAAGTGCATTTACAACAGGCCTGTACCTCTGTGTTACCTGTCAATGCACAGTAACCTAAAGGAGAAAAGACAAATCTTATGAAAACAAAGTTAATCACATTCAAACCATTCACAAGGAGAAAGGGGACAGAAGAAAGAAAAATAGAAAGGGCTTACTTACAAAAATACTTAACTTTCTATAAACGGGAAAACATACTATGCCATTTAAGATACAAGTACATGTTACTTCTAAATCAAGGTAAAGAAAACTTATTCCAATCTCCAAGACATATATAAAGTAGTTTTAGTACCAGAAAACGTTAATACTATTAAAGATTAAATAAATGATTGTTACTGATGCAGATCATCATGTTAAATCCCAATGATAAACTATTCTGGTTTCCTCCCAACAGCAGATGAATGGTGACATAAAAGGCGGAGCGATAATGGAAGCAGCGGGTCAGCGGCCGCGTCGCCGCGATGTGGGACGAGCGCAGATGAAACGGCTGTGACTGTAGCTCAGCGGGCCGAGCCTGACGCCAGCACAGCCGGCGGGACGAGTCTGATTCCCAAGGAGACCGTGAATGCTAAAAGTGTCGACACATGTCAAAGGCTCATCATTTATTTATGACTTGACCGGACAGATGTAAAAGTCAGTCGTTTCTGCAGTCAGGAAATAGGTTAGAGAAACTTTTCAATGGGTAAAAAATGTTTAGCTCAATGCTATTGTTCCTGTGGTAATGACGTCGAATTCGCCATATGGATTTTGGGTTGCAAGCCGCCGTTCTGAAGGACAAATCCCTCTTTAGATGCTCAAACTGTTCTCAATATGCCAGCTGCACACTGTGATTAAGTGCTGTATTTTTTTGGAGCACCTATTTTTCCCACAATCTGTCTCCTCATCAGGTAGCAGTTCCTTTTAGCTCTGATCCCAGAATGCATTTCATTAACTTCTTCATTAATTGGATGAATCCGTTTTGTTGCATTTTATAGGAGAGACATCTACTATATATATAAAAAAGAAAATGATAGCATTTTATGAAGCTATACATCAGCATGTGTAATTAATGCCACTGTAGACACGGATTTGCATTCATCCGTCCCATGTGGGATTTTCTAATTTTTCTTTTTGCATATAAAGAAAATAATATCTTTATAACAGCACAGAAAAAATGCACTGATTCAATAATAAATATTTATTTAGCTGTGTTTTTAGGGCTTAGTGTAGTATTTTGTAGCAAGAACCTTTTTTAAAAAAAAAAAAAAAAAACAGGAATAAAAAAACATTGTAAAGATAACATAGTATTAAATATAAATGTATGTGTCCTGGTGCTTTTGTTCTTATAAAGCAAAACATTACATAAAACTTTAGACAACAATGCGTTAACATTAACTGAATCCTGTTAAAATACACAAAACATTTGCCCTGCTGTCATTGCCACAATAAGTGTGAGGTATATTTTCAAGCAAATGTGACAAAAAAAAAAACAAGAATTCGCAAAATTCCTGCAAAATAATTACTGATTCTTTGCAGAAATATGGAGAGCCGTTAAAGTTATTCCTTGAACAGGTTAGAATAGGTACATTGCACGGCGCATACAGCGGTAGAACAAACTGACCAACAAAAGCACAGGAGCAAGTTGGGTTGCTAGGTGACGGGCCAGGTTCTGGGGTTGCTAGGTAACGGCACTACACTGGGACATATTTTGAATTGGCTCGTTTTCTAAACTCCCCCCAAAAAACTAACTCTTCGCCAAAAATCAGCTGAGTGTTTTTCTTTAAGATCTTGGGCTGATTTTAGGAACATTTAAGATTCAATAACTCAGAAGAATTTTTAATTAATACGAGTTATAAAGATATTTATTTTCCCTTTAGGATCAATAAAGTATTATTGAATTTGAATTGAAATGGAAGTAAAAAGGTCTAAAAAGTGAATTTTGAATAGGTCCCCTTAAAGCAATAAAATAAAATAAAAATAAATCCATAAATAAATCGAAATGGCATTCTACCGCATGCATATTAAAAATTTTAGTGTCCTAATGTAAAATCAAGAGCCTAAGCAGAACCTTCAACTACAAATAACCTCACAAACAAATGTCATAAGTAGACTTGTTAGAGGTATTTTTAAAGCTACTGCCTCTGTTTTTAGGTTTTATTGTCCTTCAATGTAAGAAATCTAAAATAAATGGCTCCCTTGCTCTGTTTGATCACAGATTTCTTTTCAGAAATCAATCTTGAGGAAAAATCACAGGAAAAGACTCATGTTCTCCACCAAGGTCACAACCCACACACTACAAAGCAAACCCTACAATAGCAACAGTAACTTCAAAAAAAACAGAGGAAAAAACAATAAAAACACAATGAGTTGAGTTTCTTCAATCATGAAGCTGGTCATTTTTCTACTAAATGGCTTCTAGAAAACGGACCTTTTTTTTATTAATGAAACATTCTGTGCCTTTGTCATTCAGTGAGAGTCCAACATACAACTCCTGCTGCAGGGTGACATGTTTGAAGTGAATTAAATGGAAATGAATGGGTTGTGATTTCTCACTTTGGGCCAGAATAGTTTGCCATGGGATTTAAGATGGTGAGGAATAGAGCGGGAGAGAGGGGGGGGAGAAAAACGGGATCAGCTTTTACCTCGGGGCCTCTGCTTCTCCGCATCATAGATCATTACCACCTCTGTGACCTTGAATGGGACAAAAGAAACAGTGGCTCCATTTAGAAAAATGGACAGGATATATTTTCATATTCAATTTAATAACCCTCACTGTTAACATTCTTCTACAATGGCATAAAAAAGTGTTTCATTCTACATTCACACACCAGGCAAATGCGACCCAAATTAGATTTTTGTTCCTTTTTTTGCCCAAATGCGACCTTTATCACTTTTTCATGCCAGTTTGAACGACTCAATTCTTATTCTTACGATCATCAAAAAAGAATCTGATTTGTCATTCCACATATGATACTAAATCGGATACAGATTCAGTTGTTTTCAAGTATCTACAGTAGTAGCCATCAATAAAATTTTCTGTTTCTGAAAATTTAATTTTTGGAAAATCTGGATTTTTTTTTTTCACCAATACACCCTTAGTTCACGCTGCAGCCTGAAGTGAATCAATTCCGATTTTTTTTGCCAGCCGTTCACACTGCCAGTAAATGGACCTGTATGTTCTGCAGTGTAAACGGGCAAACGACCTGAAAGTGTCCCGCATGCGCAGTAGAGGGCGCTATGGCGTCAACGTTCTGCCAACCGCCATAAAAAGAAGAAGAGCTCAGTGTTTGAGGAAGTAAACATGGAGGCTAACGGTGGAGCTTAGNGCCAACCGCCATAAAAGAAGAAGAGCTCAGTGTTTGAGGAAGTAAACATGGAGGCTAACGGTGGAGCTTAGCTTACACATTTGAAGTTGTTATCCGGTCGGAGCAACATAGTAACTTAATCCTCATATTATCTGTCATGATTGTTGTTTTTCTTCCCACTTGCGTATCAGTGTTGAGAATCAGTGACGTTAAGTTTGGATGAATGTGACCTGGACGTTATGGTCGCATTTGAATCGGATATGAGTCACATTCTAAAAGAATCCGACCTGAGCTGTTCACACTGCCATGAAAAGATGGGATACAGGTCACATTACGTCAAAAAAGATCGGAATTGGGTCACTTCAGACTGCAGTGTGAACACACGCTTTGAGTTTCCATAGTTCAGACTGAGAGATGTCAGCCATCTTGTTTGACAAGCGCATTTACAGCTTCTAAGTATTTTGACTTTGAATTCAGGTAATCTCACAGAAAGGAGGATTGAAAAAAAATAAATTAAATTTTTAAAAATTAAAAAAGAACTTTTTTAAGTGATGGAAGAAGAAAAAGATTAAAATCAGAAATCAAATTTGGCATAAAAAAGTTGGAGATTTTTTATAAACAAATTTTATTGCGGTTGCATTTAATTGGTACTATGAACAAGCAAGGTCCCTGTGTGAATGTAGCATTGTAGATTCAAATAATCAAAAACAATAGACAAAGATAGCCTGAGTAAATTTTACAAAATAATTTCATTTAATTAAAATTGGAAAAAAAAAGCTATCCAAAGCAACCAGCCCCTATGAAAAACAATAACTGTTCACTTTGTTAAATCAATTAACTGTAATTAATGCTAAACATCAGTTCAACTTTTCAAGCAGAGCTGCAGCATCCAGAATCTTCTCAAATAGAACCTGTTCCTGCTATTTTAAGCTAAAAAAAAATCCAAAAAATAGATTTAATAACACACGAGAAAACCACTGACATCCATCAGTCTGGAAAAGGTTCCAAAACACTTTGTTGGATCTTATCAATTAATGCATAAATCTGCATCTTTAACACAAATTAGCGTCATTGTGCTGATGTGAGCGCCGCGCCTTGGAGCATCGGCCACCAACTACACGCAGCCAGTAGAAAAATGAACCGAGGCGTATTTATTGACTGATCTGTGCAGCTGCCCTCTAGGCTCCAAGACTCCAGTGAAACAGTGAGAGCCATAAACAACAAATTATAAAGACATGGAGTTCATCTGGCCGGTCTACAAAAATTACTCCAGGAGTGAAGTGGCGATTCAACCGGGTCACAAAAGAACCCAGAACCATATCTAAACCACGCTGGTCTCACTTGCTTCGGTGAAATAAGTGATGATGATTCAACAGGAAACATGCTCAGCAAATAAAACGGCATTCATAGAAGAGATCAGAGGTTAAAAGGGACAAAAACAAAGAATCCTTCGACATTTCTAAGATTTTTGAGAACATATTTTGTCTACTAACGAGAAAAAAAGTCCCATTACATCTGGTGGAAAGCAGCATTTCAGAAAAGGATAGTCATGCTTATGGTCAGACACGGTGCCGATAGTAGGATGATCTGTGGACCTGGACAGCTTGGAATAACTGAACTCTGCTACAAACCAAAAACTGCATTTGTATCTAATGGAGAACAGGCGACTGATGCGCAATAATCCTCAATTGTGGCTGAATTTAAACATTTCAGTCTGCAACGCCGTCCTCCAACACCTGGATGCATCACTGCTGCAGCGTCACTGGCAATCAGCAGGTTTGGCAAAGCAGTAGGTCACTTCTATAAACATTTATTTATTTAACTAATTATTAAAACTCTTACAATTTCCTGGCAGTATGAGACAGATAATATGTGAAAAACTAAATCAAGTTCCTCCATCTCCTCCCTGTGGTCCTATCTGCATAAATACAACACTCCTGCTCAAAAAAAACTAATCAGACAGAGCCAAGAGGAGGGACGTCGTGATGTCAATCATACTTGTAAAGGCGTTACACACACCTGCCTCTATCACAGTGGGTACAGCGGTTCAAGCTCAAGACTGCTGCTTTGATAAAGGTGGAGAAATAACTTAAAGGCACAGGAAAATTGGCAATTTCTCAAGTTAGAAATATTCGCAATGGAGGAGGAGCTGAGAACCTGTAAGTCGTCCTTATTCAAATAATTTTAACATTAAAGGCTCATTGTCCTTTACCAAAAATAAAAGTGAAATCCTTCTAAATCTGACGCCACTGTTTTTGTTTACATTTCATAAAAAGGAAGTAGCATTCAGCGTCTCCTTCAGTAGTTCTTGATGCAGCGCCCCCACAGGCGAGGAGAAGAAAAGGTTTTCCAAAGGGTTTGGTCCGTTTGACACAGTGAGGTGAGAAAAAGAAGCGCACCAGCCAAAAAAGTAACAAATGTTGCAACTTTGGTCCCAAACCGTCTACTGGACTATCAGGTGTGAAAACACGCCAAGTCTCTGGTTTTCTCAAAACTTTCTACTCCAGCTTTAGTTGTTCATTTGATTCAGGTGCTACAGACACTCAATTTTTCACATAGAGGAAAGTTGGTTTGACTGGCTTCTTTTCTTCTAATAAACAAAATTTGAAAACTATGATTTATATTCACTCAGGTTATCCGTGTCTGAAAAACTTAAATGCAACAGAAAAAACAAAACCAGATAATAAAAACAAAACACCAAATTAAAAAATTTGATGTTTTTTTTTAACATGAATG
This sequence comes from Micropoecilia bifurca, assembly GCA_903067075.1. Classification (NCBI taxonomy): domain Eukaryota; kingdom Metazoa; phylum Chordata; class Actinopteri; order Cyprinodontiformes; family Poeciliidae; genus Micropoecilia; species Micropoecilia bifurca. Next base: position 29,110 of record CAEGAF010016915.1, read on the forward strand.
TGATTTTAATCAACACTAAACGGGCAGCAGTGATACTTACCACTCCGAATCTATTGAAATAGTCCCTGAGTTCAGGCTCTCCGCAGTTATGGGGAATTCCACCTACAAATATCTTCTTAGATTTATTGCTATCAGCTTTGCTGCCCTTCTGAAATAAAAAAAAAAGCAAGAGAGTGGATGGATGTATATCAAAGTGTGTTACAGTATCACTTCAGGAGGAGGGGGAGGTCAGTACGCTATCATCTATTTAGACGGTGCAGAAGAAATTAGGCTCTTCTACTGCCCTGGGGTATAATTCTTAACATGTCAAGTCAATGCAGCTCCAGTCTAGAACACGGCATCTCCCACTTACACTCAACCGCAGAGCTTTTCTCTGCTGCTGCAATCTGGCAATAAAAGCAAGACGCTGCTCAAATTACTTATTTTTTACCCATTTAATCTGGACTTTTTTCAGTAAAAAGCAGATGAATGACTTGGAGGGCGGGGGGTTATAAAGCTGACATTCAGTCTTCATACAGCCAAATATGTGACTTAAAATGACTCCAGCTTTGCAGCATTTGCTGGTTGACCCAAAAATTATCCAAGTTGGAGGAAAGATTTCTCACTGCCTAAGTAAATTCAGTGCTGAGAGCTATTTGTTTTTTATTTTACATCATAAAATCCAGTTTATTTTCAATCCAAATCCAGAGTAAAACGCTACAAAGGGAAATATTTCACGTAAAAGTGGCTGTTTGTGTTAAAAATGTTTCTGCAAGTTATCAAGGAGCCACTGATAAGAAATTAAATGTGTGGTTTCATGATAGGGTTAGGGAATAAATCAATTAAGTCTCTCATATTAAGCAATTAATTAAACATACAAGTTAAAATGAGCTAAATGTAAAGTTTTTGAAGGGTAATTTCACCTTCAGAGACATCGTAATCCAATTTATTCATTGTTTTGCTTGTTGGTTTTATTTTGAATATTTAAAATGTCTTCCAGCTCCAGTTTTAAGTGTTCTGCACCAAGTTTAAGTTTTGAGAGGGAAAACTTTCATAAAATAATGAAAATAACAAACATTTGAAAATAGCCTCAAAACAATAATATTATTTATCAAAACAATTTCTGGGACAATTTATCGCCCAGGAAAATCTTTAATGATGAACAGCCTTAATTAAGCAATTTTCTTTTTTGTTTTTAAATATTTAATTTTAGGAAAATATGGATTCCCCCCATCGTTGAACTCCATCGGTTTCCATCGTTCAGAGTGACGTCAGGCCCGCACAAAGCCGCCATCTTGTTTCATAAGCGTGTTTTATCTGAGAAGCAATCAGATTACTCTTACCCAGCCCTCCTTGGTTCGAGACTTTTCGGGCTGCATTCCTCTGGGTGTGCATGGCTTTGGGTCAATCTGACGGGAGAGGAGGAGGAAATATTTCCACAATATTCTCACAGAGAAGAACAGCAGAAGAAAGTCGAATGTAGATTCATGAGCCAAACGCCTAACGAGGCATCAAATTAACGTGACAACAAACATGGTGCTTGCTGCAAGCACGGCTGCAACTAATGATTATTTTAATTATAGTATTCTATCGATTACTCTGACAAAACTGGCACATTCTCCAGATTTTAAGTCTTTTTTTATTACATAAGAAATACATTTTAGGGCAACTTGGGTTGCCTTACCGCCTCGGCAGAGCCCCACTAAGAACTGAGTGCATGCATCAGTTCATCAAAATACTTTTCTGCAGACAAATATCTCTACTTAAAAATATCTGCTGTTGATTTTAAATAATACTGCAAAACAGAAAATGTGTTTTCCCCATCAACTGAAACTAACTGATATACTTAAATAAATTAACTTACACTCTCAATTATTTTAAATGTACCTATACGTAGATCTGACAAAAAATTAAGAGGCCACTTAAAATTATTATTTTCTCGATTTTTACTCTTTATATGTATATGTCTGAGTGAAATGAACATTGTTCTTTGATTATATGAACTACTGCCAACATGTCTCTGAATTTCAAAGCAAAAATCTAGTGTTTATTTGCAAAAAATGAGAAATGGTCAAAATAACTAGAAAGACGCAGAGCTTTCAGACCTCAAATAACACAAAGAAAACAACAATACTATTGTTTTAACTCAGGAAGAGTTCAGAAATCAATGATTGGAGGAATAACCAGGAGGTTTTCATTGGGATTCAGTGCACTCTGCTCAACGTTTTTCAGAGATGTATATATATTGACAATAAAGTCTTATGTTTACTCTAAACATCACATTTCACTCATAGGACAGCACAGAAAGACCAGTATCCTAATATAATTTATCTTTTTCCTCAAATAGTTTCCTATAAACATGAAACATGTTTATGCACAGTTAGCACAAAGCAGAGGAGTTTTACAGCCTAAAATACTCACATTTCTTCCATCAAGGTTATGTGGCTTTGTCTCCAGCACTGTTCGTACACAATTAGGGTCTTTGAACTTAACAAAGCCGAAGCCTCGCGACTGATTTGTGGTTTTGTCCTTCATGATGACACAATCTACTACCTCTCCATACTGCGAGAAGTAGTTTCTCAATGTTTCTAAGAAAGCAGAGACAGACATTGCATTTATATTTCACAGTTTTGCAGGAAATTACAACCACAGATTCAAGAATAGAATCAAGAAGTACAGTGAGGATAAATGGAGGATGAATTTATGCTTAGCAGTTAAACTTGCTCTGAAGATGTAAGTGCAAAACCATCCTGAGCTGCTAAACCCTGAAAATCCTCCTGCGACCTTGAATTTATGTTGTATCAGATTACCAGGGATTGGACTATTTACGTGAAAACATTAAATTAGAATAAGACGCATACAGAAACTCCCCAAGAGCAAACAAAGCACAGCCCTAGTGTCATCTTGCATGGTGCCAAGCATGCTACTGAGCACTGCAAACCCAGCACACACCCAGGGAGCCGATTCAACCAAGACGAGCAAGTTTGAACAAATGAGAAGTCACTTTAGAGAGCTAGTATAATCGGTTTTCTTATTGCTGGAGAGCTCTGGGGCATCGGCGCAGAAGAAAAACCACAGAGTTACGCAGAACTGTGGTGCAGATCTTAAAGTTAAGACGGCGGTAAATACAGACAAGCTCTTGTGCAAAGTTAAACAACAGCAAATTAGCCATGAGCTGCAGAAGGGCTTCGAGCAAACCTGGAAATCGACTCCTGTTGGGTCTGAATGCAAGCAGGACGTAAATATACACCAGCTGCTTTTGATTTACAGGTCTTCCTGCCAAATCTTATGTGAAAGCGTCATAAAGATGTGTATTTAAATAAAATTAAACTGTCTCAATGTACAAGAGCACTTCCCTTTAGGTCATATCTGGAAAATACCTTGAATGACTTGAAAGAGAAAGAGCAAAGCAGAAACAAATCAGTATTTCCTGCAGGCCTTTAGCCTCCAACATCATTTCCTCTCTTTACAAAACAATGTAACTATAATTCATAGAGACACTAATTGACACATTTTGCATTTGATCAGCAGATGAAATAATAATTAAATGTATATTTTTCTTTTGTTTTAAAAGGTCAAAATAGACAAAAATGGCAGTGGTTTAAAAATTATGAATTTTTATTACAGATTAAATAATTTTTGTCCCCTGAAAAGATTGAGATTAAAACATACAGCAGAACTGAAGACAAAAATGACTCTTTCGGTTGAAAACCTGTGCAATTAATGCATCAAAAATAAAATTATACACCAATTTCAGTAAATAAATCCATCAACCAACTGCCAGTACTTTGACTTTTCTTTTTTGTAAAGTTATGTTATTTATTGCTTTATGCATAAATTGAGATTATTCATTCAAAGTCGGTTGGATTCATAACCAATTCCTGTATGAATAAAACGCAGCAGCACATTTTCCTCTTATGAATTAAAATGCACTTAGAATAAAAGTTGGAATCGGTGCCTTGAAGTTCAACTGAAATCGGCAGAAAAAATCTAATCTGTGCATCTCTACTAATAGATAAAAAATTAAGTAAGCGTAACAAACATGCCTTATTTTAGCATTAGCTCTGGTTCTGCATAACTGATATCAAATAGAATAAATGTATAGTCCTGTAGTAACTTATTTTTTTTAAATGCTCTATATTTAATATTTACCTTAAATATTAGCTCCATATCAACTGATATGATTCATTTGATCATCAAGTCTACATTTAACTCTAATGTTTACTTCAATGCAAGCAGGATGACTTTTTGTTTCAGAATTAGTCATTTTAAAAGGTTAAAATATTTTCTAGCCGATTAAACTAATACAAATCAATTAACCGATTTTATTCAAAGCATTAAAAAAAATGTTTGAGGGAAATATCTGCCAGTTATACACAATTTTTTTACATTTCTGAATTATTATTGTGGTTTTAATTTCCCTAGAATGAGATCAGCTACCCCAGACTATCAGCTTTTTAAACATTGTTGCCTTTTAATTTCAACCAGTCCAGTCCTGGAGATCGACTATCCTGCACCAGTTCTGTCCCACAACAACCTCTTGACCCCGTTCAGGTGATGTGAAGCTGAAGGAATAAGTAATGTAACATCACTGCTATACAACATGTTGCTGAACTGCAGAGCTCCTGCAGAGACAAACTGCTGCATCCTGGGTGCACAAAGGAGCATTAAGGTAGATCCTTCCTCCGATCTGCTGTTAAACTCTGTTACCATCCCAACAACCTCCTGTTATTGTCACTTATTGTGAACAGTTTGTTGTTTTTAAGACACAAACACACATTTCGTATATTACTTTTAAACTGATCTTACTAAGTGGCACACGGTTTAAAGTACCTAGTTACAATTACTCAATTACATTTACTTGAGTAACTTTTTGGGGGGAAACAAACAGACTTTTAGGATATTTTTACTGTTCTGTACTTTTAAATGAGTCATTTATTATGAAGTATTTCTGTTATACTTTGAGTAAAATTTCTGGATTTTCAACTTCACTGAATGAAAAACAAACAAACATGTTTTAACCAAAAATTAACCAAAGACTTGCAGTTTTTGTTCAAGTTGCTTAAGTTTTTTTATTGAAATAAACTGATTTAGAAAGATTTTTTTGCCTGATTTTGTTATATTTTGTTACTTATTTGAATTATTGTTATGTTCATCCTTAAAATAAAATTTCCACTTAACTTTATATTTTGGTCTGTCTGATTATGCAACTTTTAAATATTAAATGATAGATAATTTGATCAGATTTTTTTTTTTACCAAATACTTTCTCACTCTTCCTTGAGTAATTTCTTGGATGACCACTCTTTACTTTTACTTGAGTAAAAATATGTTCAAGTACTTCTACTTGAGTACAATTTTGGTGTATTCTTCCCACCTAAGCCTCAGAGTACACTATTTTTAATAACAGCACAGTATTTTCATGTTGTATTTTTACTGTTACCGTACAGTATATTATTCATAATTCTATTTTTATATATTTTTTGTTTATATGCATTTGTGATACTTTACATGCTTTGATTGCTTTGTCACTTTACTTTTGTTGCACCCAAACTTTCCTCAGTGTGGGACAATAAAAAGTATTTTTATTCTACTCTAAACACCTGATGTAAATTAATGGCTCTTTTCCAGACCTCTGCAGAGCTAAAAGATGCTGATAAAAGTTGCAGGATATTAACTGGAGTCCTAACATGATGCTGGTATCATTTGCTTTGAATAGAGAAGCAGAACATATGGAATTATAATCAGCATACAAAGCCAATTTGTGTAATGCTTGAATGCAGCATTTCATAGGGTTTTACATAAAATGCATTCAAATCCTTCTTGCTAGTTGTATATTTGACAAATTGGATGAATGAGGAACAGTCAATGCAATATTCCACAAATATGCAATGAGATCTACAGTTTTATTTTTATTTTTCTGACATGCCTACTTATGTTACAGCAGCAGGACATACCTTGTGTCGTACTCCAGTCCAGTCCACCTACAAAAAGTTTCCTAAAAGATGAGACCAAACATAAATCACTAGTTATAGCAAAGAGATAAACTGAGAGAAAAACAGAGCTTCTGCTAAAATGTGCGGATGTAACATTAAAAGTTTAAAGAAAAACACACACACACAAGCTGCTGCAACATCAGGATATAAACACACGGTGCAACGCTTAAAAACACCGCTGTTCGCCACTTTGCGCTTTAAACACTGCAAGCCTCGGCATGGACAATAATCAGGTCTTTTACATGAGACGTCCTGCCACGTAAGTCAGCCCGGGACAGAGCCGTGACGTTGGGAGAGCCAACTGGAAACCGCCAGCCCTTCAACCATCAGCGCCCGACCGCAGCGAAGCAGAGCCGGGGGAAGCGCGGTCGCTCGGCTCGCTGCGTGCGGAGCGACCCGAACTCCCGGTGCCGACTAAATAAAGAACCGTGAAGTTCAGCGTCTGCTTCAGCTGTTCAACCAGCTACCAGGTGGAGATGGTGGTGTGAGGTGGTGGGTGTAAAACCCGAGAGCCCGGTGCGGGAGAGCAGGCTCCCTCCTCCAGCAGTGCCCGCTAAATGTCCTAGCCGCGGCGGAGTCGAGAGCCGACTTTCGCCTCGCTGCCGAGCGCTAGCAAAACTAGCTCTGCTGCTAACTAGAAATAAGTGACAACAGTAAAAACCGATTCGACAACTAGTGTGTCACCACCGCAGGTCAACCGGGTATAATTCGCCACAAGCCGTAACACAAACAACCCACTCACTTTGAGGACTAGTTTCACTTTTTAGCCGCGTTTCCTCCGGCTTGCTGAAGCTAACCGAGCTAGCCGCAGCTAGCTGTCAAATGACAGCTTGACAACACAAGAGCGCAGGCTTGCAAGTTACAAAACAGCAAAAAAAAATGTTCTTGTGTGAACACAGGGAAGCTCTTTTAGACATATCTCACCCGACTTCATCTCCGACTAAGTTGTTGTTCATTTCTGAGGCTGTTAGCGGTGGAGTTTGGGAGCTGCGAGCGGCTTCTTGCTTCAGTGCTGCCCCTCTCAGACTGAAGGCGGAGGAAGGTCACTCCGCTTTTTGGTTCAAACTGTTCTGCGCAATGACGACGCTGCGGGGGGCAACAGCCTTTAAAGGAACATTACACCCAAACACCGGCACTCCGCGGCTCGTCTGCTTACAAAGACAGAGCTGTAACCTGGAAGTTACGTCATGCTCGGTTTACGGTGCACCGCAAACGTCACTGGATTTCATTTGGGATTTTGTGGGATAAAGTAACTGTGAAGTTTAACTCGTATTCAAATACTGTATTAATCCGAGTGGGAATTGAATGTTGTAGCGTTTTTTTCTTCAAGGAGTTATAGATGCTGAAGGATTTCCTGTAGCAGTCTGTATTACAGCGACATCTCAAGAAGCCTCTGACAGAAGACACTAGCTGTGTTTCTGTTAACAATAAAGTCGCTTAATGTATGTCAAACTCAAGGCCCACCATAGCTTTTTATGTGGCCCTCTGGATTCTAGACCAGTGGTTCTTAACCTGGGTTCGAGTGAACCCCAGGGGTTCGGTGGAGCCTCTGTTGCAGAGGTAAAGACACACTTGTGTAAAGTCGTGATGACACGCTGCTTTGCCATTACTTGCTGCATAGGATCACGTTACATTGCTTAGCCAATCAGAGGATCACGTTACATTGCTTAGCCAATCAGAGGATCACGTTACATTGCTTAACCAATCAGAGCTGCAGAGGAGCTCTGATTGGAGGAGCTCCACTCTCAGCAGGGATTTGAACTTGTGACTTTATTTACTTCAGCAAAGTTCACAGTTTTTACCAAATTCTATAGTCTAAATCTGCTCCTTAGTCGCATCTTTTCGGGATTGGTACTGCCTCTAGTGGCATGGGGTGGTAACACAGCTAATATAATTACATTACTAAATCAGAATAACGCAAAGTATTTTGCGTGTCGGGTGTTGGAATAAGAAGGGTTCGGTGAATGCGCATATGAAACTGGTGGGTTCTGTACCTCGAAAAAGGTTAAGAACCACTGTTCTAGACGAAACACTACATATGCTTAAATATTATGTTATCAATCAAATTAATGCAGTTTTTATCTGTTTACTGCCAAATGATACCAGTCAGACCCTCCGGTTTCTTGAGTATTATTGTGCAAATTCACATAAAATCAACAAATCCACGCTCTTTTTTGCGCTAATACATAATTGGGAGTCTAATTGATGCCAGATTATAGCCCATGATCTATACAGCGAGTAATAAAAAGTCAATTTATATAATTTGGCAGTAAACGGATAAAAACTGCATTGATTTGATTGATATAATATTTAAGCACATTTAATGTTTAGTCTAGAATCTAAGAGCCACATAAGAAGCTATTGCGAGCCAGATTTGGCCCACAAGCCTCGAGTTTGACACATGTAGATTAAAACATATCAAATCCATCCATCCATCCATCCATCCATTTTCTTGCACCCTTGTCCCTTAATGGGGTCGGGAGTTGCTGGTGCCAATCTCCAGCTGGCGTTCCGGGCGAGAGGCGGGGTTTGTCCTGGACAGGTCACCAGTCTGTCGCAGGGCAACACAGAGACACACAGGACAAACAACCATGCACACACACACTCACACCTAGGGACAATTTAGACAGACCAATCAACCTGACAGTCATG
>CAEGAF010016930.1:0-30293 GCA_903067075.1 Micropoecilia bifurca
CTTTATTAACAAACCAGTTTTTTGACAACATTTTTTGACAACATCCCAGCATGCACTGCGCGCTTCTACGGGGAAAACGAAGTCGGCAGCTGCTTACCGTAGTTGCTAGACCTGTTGTGGCTCAATATTGGTTCATATATAAGGCGCACCGGGTTATAGGGCGCACTGTCGGCTTTTGAGGAAATTTAAGGTTTTTAGGTGCGCCTTATAGTGCGGAAAATATGGTACTTACAGTCACCTGGCTAAAAGAAGACTGGACTGAATTTATTGCACTTTCCAAGTCAGAACCAGAGATCATGTTATGTGCTGTTGTTTTCATATGTTCTGTTAATAAAAAACTATGGAGTTATTACTTATTGTTATCATGCCTTGATCCATGACTGTTGACTACAGTTGGGTCCTTTAGTTTTTTTAAAGTGCATGCATTTGTATCTAATCGACAGACAGAGGATACAAAAGTGACTTCATCACAGCAGAGTCATGAAGGCTTCTGAGAATGGCGTCTAGTGACTTTGAAGGACCTGCTAATTCTTTCAACAACAATTCAGGCTCTATATATAGATGGAGTGGCAGGAGTTGGACTGCAGTTTGAAAGCCAGGAGAGCGGACAGGGGACCCCCAGGGTGAATGTGAGAGGCGTGCAATATGTAAAAACCTCTGCGTGGGCGCTCCTCTGCACACCCTCTTTATTTTTTCCCCCCTTTTCATAGTTAGGCAGCTTTATATATCAATAGCTGGGCTGATGTGTTTTTTGGAAACGATGAAAAAATGTTCCCTCCACTTCAAACAGAATGTTAGCGGCGTGCGCTTGTCGTCAAATAGCAGGGGAACTCGAGAGGAAAGTGGGAAAATGTCAGTAATCTGTCATATTGAATCAGCAGAGGTTTTAAAGCGAGGATTAGAGGACAGCTTTACTCGTGCTGCTGCTGCTGTTGCTGTGATGGTGCGTCTTTCACATGCGCTAACATAACTACAGCTTCCACCCCCTCCCTACTCCCTGTGCATCACCCTTTTTTTCACTCTGGCTGCCTTTGCCTCCTGCGTTGTCTTCTCCCACTCTCTCACACTCTCATGCTTGTCTTTTTCTTGGCCTCTCACCTTTAACTGTACTTTTTGGGTTTCTTTCTCTCTGGGTTAGCTCCTTTACTTCCCACATTCACCGTGTCCCTCCCCGTTTTTAATGAAACTTCTCGTAGCGTTCAGCCATCCACCACAGTTTTTTTTTTTTTTTTGCTGGCCCTGATTCTGCTTATGTAATCTAAGTCTCCAGACCCACTTCACTGCACTTTGTTATTGTTCTGGCAAGTGTTGGCCTTTTATAATATCTGAAGTTGTCTTGAACAAGAAAAATATTTTATGAAGTGATTTATAGGAAGCTTAGCTAATTATTACAGAGTGGTAGCCTTTGATTACTTTTTTCAGGGGTGTTAAAGAGAAATGATTATAAATTGACATCCCACTTTAGCTATTTGTAAAAACTTTAAAAACCACTTATCATTGCCTTTCCATTTCAAACATTGAGTTAGTTTATCAAATACAGTCCCAGTACATTAAAGCTTGTGGTTGCAACTTCAGCAAAGCATTATATGTCTGAATAGAACAAAGAGATCTTTATCTCCACTTATGAAAGACTTAGCAGAGTAGTTCATTACTTACCTACCATGTTTGATTGCTTTACTCCAAAATTCTGGACAGTTTATTACAGAGCAACACATAACAACTCCTGGTGCTTTTACCTGTTTTTCTTTACAGCAGTGTATAGTTTCTCCTCACAAAATACCAACTGCGTCAGGACAGCCTCGTAGCCTTCTCTATCATGTAATCAGGGCCAGGAAAGCCATGTTCACCTGGAACATGCATAGCCTTGCAATTTTCATCCAGAAATCTGGGACTTGACACTGAAGCTTCCTCTACCAAAAAGGTTTTTGTGTAATGATAAGCTAACGCTATCTGCCCTCTGTTGAGTTCAGCCTCATGTTCACCATAAAGGTAATTTCCTGTGATAAATCAACCACTTGATGACGTGGCTCAAAAATATTTTGCAAGCTGCAAAAATAGTCAATAATTTCAGAAAGATTGGCTGCGCTAAACCTGATTGGCTGTGTGTCTAGGTGGATAACGTTGGGGGCTGATTACTTAAATTCCCAGATCGTACATCAACCTACAGGGATGGAAAGTAATGGTAAGGATGTTTTTTTTTCTTTATCCAGATTAAAAGGTTAAAGTCTTATAGGGATTGAGAAAACAAGGCAGTAAGTTATGCTGAGGGATCTTGTGGGTCATGGACCCATTAAGACCTGAAAGAACATATGAGTGTGTCTGTCTCCATATGTTGAGGGCATACAGCCTCTTAATCAGTTGGGAGATCAGGAACATAAAAGCTTCAGTCTGCCGTTCTGCAGTAAGGACGATAGTGAGAAACAACACATTTGGATTAGATTTAGAAATAATTTTAAAAAATAGGACCTTCATGAAAAAAAGAGCATCCTTTACCCAAAATAGAATTTGGCACCATACAGTCTGAGGAGGGAAAATAAATAATGTGTTCAGCACATCAGCCGGCTGTGTCCCTCCTTTCCCTCTGTCATGGTTGGATCTTCTGTTCCGATCTGTTAATTTTTTTTCTCGCTTTGCTTTTGTTTTATGCAGAGGCAGTGTGTCATTTAAAATGGCACCACCAATTCTCCCAGCCGGAGCACGATTGGATTTCCAAATCCTCATTATCTGCACTGGTTCCACTCACTGTCACATCCACACTCACACACTTCCACAGACACACACGCACCCTGTTAAATCTGGATTCTGAAATGACTCATAGCTTTCATTCTTCACACAGGTGTTTGCGCCTTCTCTGCCCTCCTCAGGCTTCTGGGAGAGAGTGAGCACACTCTTGTTTCCTCCTGTGAGGGGTTTGTGCTTGAGCTACCCACATCCTTCAGCTGCCTTCTCTTGCCTCATCCCTTTTCTCCCTGTCTTCCTCCACTTTTATTTGTCACCAGCCAGCCCACACTTTTCCCTCACACATCCAAAGCACTGTTATGTGCACTACATGATTTCTTCTTCATAGTATCCAGAGCACCATCTCACACGCTGCTATTCCCTGCTAGGATTTTGATTGAATCGCTGTGCGTTTCATTATAATTTTATCATTAAATTGTCGGGTTTTTTATTGCTGTGTGGAGCAGCTGTTGCTGATACTTTATGGAGTTCTTTTTTGTTTTTGTTAAGGAGAATCATCTTTCTCTTAAACTTCATTAACTCTCCCTAGGTCATTTGGACCCCACAAGTGTTTTTTACCGTGGTCCGGCGGAGTTTGCCCTGTCTTCCTGTCCACTTTTACAAGGTTTTTGTGGTATGGTTTCAGGAACTGATTGTCTGGACTTTTCTTTCAGTCAAACGTTTGCCATCTTCTGTGACTTAAGGTGGTTGAGGCTACTGGTAGCTGCTAAAATACCCCAACTCTCTTTGGTATATGATCTGTATATCCACCTTTCCTTGTAATTAAAGATACAGGTCTTTAGGTGGGCAGAGGGGGGAATGTATCTATTGCTTTTTTATATTTAGAGGTTAGTAGTTTTGCCTATTCTTCCCATTAAAATAGCTTAAGTTCAACTTCAATACAACTTGACCTGTTTGCTGTGTCTCTTGGTCTTCATAATGCTGTTTGTTCACTCACTTTTTCTAACAAATGTCTTGAGCTTCTCTGTGATACACTCTTGTATGTTGGTCTATAACATTTAGATTCCAATGTAAAAAAAAAAACTAAAAGTTCAGTAGACTTTGGATTTTTCTTTGTAAGCCACTGTATGTTTTTTTTCAGCCTGTGTGCTTTTATTTCCTCCCCATGTGATCCAACTCATTTGATCCTGCATTTCTGGTTTGAAAACAATGACCCAATCTGATGCATGAATAGATCGCCGTTTCCTTATTTTTGCTCTGTAAACCTGATGACGGGATCCTTTGAATGGGATTGCTTGTCTGAGCGGTTTAGGTGTAATCTCTGAAGAGCAGGCAGTGGGGCCAACCCCGGCGGTTCCAGCTGATAAAAGGGAGATTACAAGGATGATTTATTACAGATTACGACGAACGACTCTCCCCAGTGCTTTTTGCCGCTGGCACACTGCTTACGTCACTACTAGAAACTTTTAGAGGGCTCAGGAGATAGAAAGACACAACCAAAATGGCTAGTTTGGTTGTTAATGTCATTAGCTATTCATTATTTTTTTGTAATTTCTAACCCTCAATCAAGCAATGATCAAAATCTGTTTATAATCCTCTTCATAATCAATTTTTTAATGGTAAAATAAATTCAAGTACTATTTAAATCACATGAAAAGAGGCACTATTCTGATAAATGCTTATTTTAATTTTTATTATGCACCACAAATGGTCCTAACCTTTCGGATTACGCAAGATTTTGCAGAGGAACGTGGATATTTTATGGGTTTCTGCAAAACACTTTGGAGACGTGTTTTTTTGTTTGTTTTATACTTCTGAAATTCCAGTTATTGTATTCCGCTGCACTTGTGCCTTCCACAAGTCTTAAACATATCATTAAAAGACTAAAAAACCCGAGACTTGATGCAGATAATCTGGGAATCAAGAAGAGGAGCATGCAAGACAGATCTGTGCAGGACACCGGGCAAATCTTCTCTCCGAACATATGGGCCTGGTGACACCCCACCAGGCTTTTCCACTCGGCCCTGCCAAGCTAATTCAAGAGTGACTCTCCAGCAGCGATGCTATTAGTGGGCAGAACAACAGTGCTTCTTTAAATGTACCCTCAGTCCTCATTGGTCAAGTTATGGAAGAGAAAAAAAAATCACTGCATAATTGCAGAGATTTCATTTTGCCAGGAGAGGCAGTGACCTTTTTGGCTTTGAGTTGTTGTTGTTGTTGTTGTTGAACAGACGGTTTGCAGTATCGGTGAGGAATGGAAAATGTGAGACACAAACTTGTCCATGCGACTGTAAAGGTGATGCTTCGCATGACAGTAACGCCAGCTGGATATCTCTAAAACATTTAACAGTTTTCAAGACTTCAGACAGAATTAAGAGCACAAAGGGAACTCTTAATATTGGATCACCTACAAGCTCGGTCAACGACTAAGGGGCAAATTTCACGAACATACGACTCCTTGCTTCATGCTAGTCTCTCTCACCCCCTGGGAGGACTTGGAAAGTTGATTTGGGAATACAGGTTACTGACAAGATCTGAGAGTCTGACATCAATCGTTTTCACTCATCCACTACTTGTACGTCACTGCCTAATGCAGTTTAAAGGGTTTCACCGTTCTAATTTACTCAGAGCCAAATTGGCAAAGATACGATACCCTGGATGATAACTGCCCTTGGTGCGATCAATCATCAGCCACCATTAGTCATATGTTTTGGTCTCGCAACACCTTGGGTGATTGTGGGGACGCCAACTTCCTATCTTTGTCCCCTGTCTATAATATATTCATTCATTGCGATTTTTTTTGGTGTCCCAACAAAAAGACTTGGCTTTACCTCTATTCACTTATACTGTTATGCATTTTTATTTATTTATTCACAGAGAAACCATGTGCACTTCATTAGCCTTGGATGGATTCAAGTAACTGAATAGAACATTTTTTGAAAAGCCAGTTTAGTAATTACATACATGTCTGATTAGTTATTGTTTTAGATTTCACCAAAACCAAGCAAAACAAACAAGCAATTCATACAATAATTTATTTTGTCTTCATCAATAACGAGTGCACATCTGTTCATTTAACAGCCATATTGTTACTGAATACGCAAACGATTAGTAACGAGAACATGTTACTGGTCTAACATTACTCCTTTGCTTCGCTGATAGACCTGGAAGGATTCTGAACTCTCACCTTTTATCCGATCAGAGACATAATGAATCATGTAGCCTATGAGGTTCAGCAAAAAAGTACTGTAGAATCTGGTCACCCTTTTTGAATACAATATCATTCTCAGAGTAGCGTTATGTTGCTCTGTTACTATGAGATAAGGTTGCCATGATATCGATATGATACACCAGGATATGTACATCGTGCTTTTTATAAATCGCACCTGTTTTTGTTTTCTTTCAATATTTGGTTTGTTACATGCTAATATGACGCACCACTGGTTGGTAGTATGTTAGTGTTTTACTCCTGCTGTATATCTGTCTGTTGTCACTTTTGTATTAATTAAAAAAATATCTGAAAATAAACAATTTACTCAAGTAAAAAGAAAGAGAGTTGGTGGATAAATGCAAGGCAAACATTCTAAATATATATCCAGTGTATATGTTATCATGAGAGCAGCACTCAACTCCTGCTGATATTGAGGGAAAGGAGTTTTACATAAGCCTGTGTCCTCTTTGAATCATACTTACGTCTCTCATCACCATGGCTACAACCTACAGTAGTGTGGAGGCGCGCTCTTCATCTCTCCCCTGCTTTCTCTGGCAATCCGATCTTAGCAGTCGTGGGTTACAGTAACCATTCAGGGTCTGAATCTGAATCTAACCCTGACAAAGCCTTCAAGCGGCTCTTGGCTTTCTTGACTTTTGAGATTTGGCATCTGTGAAGAAAAACATATTTTGGTAAACTCACTGTTGCGCCTATATTGTTTCTGAGCCTTTTTTTTTTAGATTCTTGCACTGCTTCGCTCGTGACTATAAAAAGCGTTGCTTTATATAAATGACTCTGTTCTCACACTGTTTTTTTTTTCCTTTCTCTGCCTTTACCTTAGACAATCCCTGTCCAAAGACGCTCAGAAGTATTTTGACAGTGACACGGGCGTCCTGGAGGTTCCAATGACAGTGCAAGTAGCAGGGCAGGTTTGTATCATATTTTACATGTTCTGCTCATTTCACAGGAAGCCTCCTTGTGGTCCTGAGGAAAGTGCACTTCCCATGTAACTGTGGTGGTGCTTGAGTCCTACTTTTTGACAGAAGCAGCATCACTGAAGGTTGTAACCTATTTTGCTGGTAACAGGCTAAAATTATCTCACGCCCTCCAGGCCCAGATACTCCACAGGCGCTAATAAGCCAAGCATAAAGGTTACCCCACGTTGTTTCACTGAAAGTGACTTCATTTGCTTCAAATGGCCATGCAGCAGCCAAATGCATGTAGCTTCTTCTTTCTGAAAAGTTTAGTTTGAGTTGCAAGATGATCAACGTAATTTGTTTAATTTTAATACATGATGTATATTGCAATAGTGAGTGAAGCTGAGGCGAATATTGTCACTAGCAATGATTATCTTCTAAAACTGGATTAAATTTCTTCCTATTTCTGTCTAAATTTGTTTGATTTTGCTTCATACTAATTCTATATTCTGCTTGGAATAGTGCAGTAAAGCAGAGCGTGCAGTCTGAATTTAGAGCACGGTAGGTTACCCTAACAACTGCTCTCTTTCTGCCTGCAGAGTGAAGAGATTATTTTACTAACTACATCCTTCTGGTTTCGATTGGAATGGCACGGGCTACATAATGTAGTTGTGAATCTGCCAGATATCTATCAAATATGTCTTTTGGATAGACTATTTAAATTCAGTTCAGTTCAATTCAAAAATACTTTTATAATCCCCAAGGGAAATTAAATGTTGCTGTAACTCATTAATTAACACGAGTTACTGAAGATTGTCGTGGCTGTTTAAAAGTTATAAAGTTGAAGCTCGAGTCAAATTTTTATATTATATTTTGTCTAGTATTATGAAATTTGTGAACTGCAGCCTTTACATAAAAAAAGAGCCCAGAACAGCCGTTGAAACATTTGTGCACTGCTTCTGCCAGCTTTTTTCTTTTTTATTTTTTTGAGCAAATCTAAATCTGGTTCCATTTCTTGCCAAACCATCACCTTGCTCTCATTTGCCAGCCAACCAATGGTCCATTTCTCTACAAGGGCAAAAAGAGGAGAGGACTGAGGTGTGCGTTGCATCGAAGAGGAGCCAAAAACTCAGCCAGGATGTTCCCGTGAAGCATCAAAGCTGTTGCCCCCAGCCTCAGGCCCTGAGTTCCTGGCATTAAACCATCAGAAACAGTCGCACACATTCATGCGCTGACCGTTTGGTCAGCAGACAACACAGCAGCTGGCAAGAAATGCCACAGTGACACGGTCCTCTGCTGAGTACTGACATGACTCAGGAGGAAGCCATCTTGAGTCAAAACAGGGAGAAGAAAGACGTTTTGTTAACTTTACTTGTTTAATTAGTCTTACTAAATGTAAAAAAATAAAAATAAAAACTCTGTTCTAAACATGACCACAGTTTAGTGCTTTAGAGCTTCGTTATTGATTAAGCCCAAAACAGTCACGTTTTTCAGGTTTCACTGTCTCACCATGTTCCACAGTGATTCATTTTTGCCAACATGCTGTGGAGTTTATTTTCTAATTCTGCTGTGATTGCTATTTACAGGGGCAAAAAAAACTCTATTAATCCTCCTCCTAGAATAGTTCCAAGCATATGTATAATTATTCCCCCACTTATGAGACAGAAAAAAGTTGAATCATTATATTTCTGTAATGCTAACCATATGCTTCTTGGAACACTGACCTTACTATTTTTGAGTGGTGTAGTCAAAGTCTTAACCTAAATCTGATCGAGACGCTAGGAGAGGACCTTTGACATAAGGGTGTTAGTTTTTAACAGAGGGTTAGGTTAGTTTTTTTTCTTGATTAGATAAATATTCATTTTGTAGTATTTTGATTGAAGAATTAAATCATTAAAATTCGTGTGACCTGAACATGTTGGTGTTCCAAAACTACAAAAACAAAAGAGGCTACACATTTTTACAGCGCTGAAAACACTCTTGCAAAAATTTTAGTATTGTTAGATTAAAATGTTATATCCCGTATTCTAACTTGATAAGAGCACTGGAAAAATATTGGGTAACAAAAGCTGGGAGGCAGAAAGTGAGGTCCCTGTCATCTCAGCTAGAACTGTATGTTTAATACGCTCACACAAAAAAAACACATTATGTTCTTGCCCAATTATGACAGACGTCCATAAAATGTATAAAAACCGATTTATCTTATGCAGAACGACTAAAGTTAAACATGGATTCACTGGATAGTGTGTATATCTATTTAAATACGAAACTTCTGTCCATTATGTGTGCTTTCTCTCCATGTTTCATTAATGTCATGCTACTAACAATTCATGAACAAGACTTGAAAAGTGAAAAGAGTTCGAGGACAGTCAAAGAATTTGTTTTCTGCTAGTCAAACTATATTGAGATACCGTATGTTAACATTTGCATGATGGTTAAAAAAAATAAAACAAAAACCCAAAAGAAAAAACTGGAATGAAAATGTGTTGACTCGAGTGATGCTAAATTGTTCAAGTCAAAGTAAAGTGACAGCATGTTTGCCATAAATAAAAAGGAGTCTTTTGCATTTTCTTTGTTAGGTGCTTCCAGCTCAATACACAATCCATGCTATTGTCACAACTTCAGACCTGATGTTTGACCAGGTCCAGGTGGACTTTGGTCACTGTTCTACCCACCATTTTGCCAGAACCACCGTTCGCCTCACCAACATGTCCATCCTGCCTCAAGACTTTGGTTTTGTGGCGGTTCCTGAGGTATGTTAGTGTATATGTCTTGTTGGTTCTGAAACAACTGTGAAACAAATAATACTAGATTGCTCTGACTGGTACAAAAAGTAAAAAATTAATAGTAATTTGCTAGATTAACATAATGTAGTGGATGACAGTAGACTATGGTTCTACTGGTT
Source organism: Micropoecilia bifurca (assembly GCA_903067075.1). Classification (NCBI taxonomy): domain Eukaryota; kingdom Metazoa; phylum Chordata; class Actinopteri; order Cyprinodontiformes; family Poeciliidae; genus Micropoecilia; species Micropoecilia bifurca. Next base: position 9,713 of record CAEGAF010016930.1, read on the forward strand.
TCTTATATTGTGATTTGAGAAAGATGTTTGTTGTTTGAAATCTGGGGGTTCTCTGGTATCTGGGGGTTCTCTGGTATCATCAGTTATAGATTCCAGCTAAAAGCAACCTACTTCTCTACAAACTGTACATTTAAACGTAGCACCAACTTGTTCTCCGAAGGAGATTTTGATTGGCTGTGTTTGTGTGAAAGATTTAACGAGTTTAAAAGCATTTTGCCCCATGCTGTTTCAACACGTAAGTCGGCCATATTGGATTCTTCGGTTGCGAAAAGTTTAATGTATCCAGTCAGAACTCTAATTTCTACCGACTTTTCTGTTAGTATTCTGGACATTTTAAATTTTAAATAAAAAATAAGACGTGTATTTAAATTTATTTTCTTTTTTATGACATAACAAACCAAAGTAAAAACCTCCCTTTCCGCATGAACCACTTTATTTAAAAATCTGTAAAGGTGGTGGTTAATGATTGCTATAACCAACTTATGAAAAATGCAGATTCCCTCCTTTGAAAGCGAATGTCTTTATCGTAATTTCAGACTCTTATTCCAATTAATCAAATGTAGACATTCAGTCTGAGTCTTTGTTTCTGTTTCTGCAGTATATTGAGGTCCAGCCTTATGATGGCTTCGGCACTCTGCTTCCTCAAGAGACCCTGGAGATCGACCTGATTTTCAGACCTAAAAAACCTATAGAATATAATTTCCAACTCCATTGCAAATCTGGAATTGACAGGTTCATTTTACTCCCTTCCCGATTTTGAGTGATTGTCCCACATGTTTGCTTATAGAAAGATAAATGTCTTCTTATTTTTTTTTTTAATGTTTCATCAGAGACTTTGTGCTGCCTTGTCGAGGTGTGGGTTTTCATCCACCGCTGGTGCTGTCCCACTCTCTGATTCAGTTCAGACCTACAGCAGTAGGTGACACATCCACCGCCACAATTTACCTGACTAACTACCAAGATAAAGAAGCTGCAACTCGACTCTTCAAAGTTATCTCAACAGTTGAAGCTCCCAGGTTGTTCTGCTTCAGCTTACCAAAAAATTCCGACATCAGCATATCTCCTTCAGTCGGACGCCTTCTCCCTGGAGAGGTGGATGAGATTATCTGTTGTGTTTGTCTGTAAATGCTAAAGGATGTTTTAAGTGAGAGGAATTTTGTTTTTTTCCTGTATGAGCACATCCATGCAATGCAAAGGTTGTAGGTACATATCGTCATGGTATAAGTTTACATTCGTGAGGCAATGCCGAATTGATTTGCAGCATTGTCTTCTTTTTAACATGATTTTGATAGCTTGTGGTAGGGGGAAAAAAGTTGCTGCTGAAAAATGAGGAAAGCTCCTCCAGGATTTTCAGTCCAACCTCTCCTTTTACTGACCAAGAAAACCAAACCTTCCAGAAGAACCTGCAGTTTGATTTTATCATAATAAGAAGATGAGTCTGGTAATGTTGCCACAACACAGCTGTAAACAATTTTGCACAGTCCTAACTGCTGCCAAGCTGGACACTTCTGTAGTCTGTTGATGCCCTCTGCTGGAGACTTTTCAAATTTGAAAATGAAGGACAATTTATTTATTGTTTTACAATTTATTTATTTATTAAATAAATAAATAAATTTATTTATTAAATAAATGTATTTATTTTTATTTTTTTTGCACTATTCTCAATTTAATTTTAGGTGATGAACTTTTATTTTCCATAAGTTAACAGAATAATTACTTTTGCCAGTTTAAAAAAGAATTATCCCTTTTTGTTTTTGTTAGCTCATTTTATGACGTTACAACCGCAAACTTCAATGCATTCTATTGTAATTTCACTTCATAGCACCTTTAAAATGCAAGGTGCAAAAGGAATTCAACCCTCTTTACTCAGATAACGCAAAATAGTGTGTGTGGCAGGATGCTAAAAGCATACATTAACATGAATACACTACACCCCTCACTATACCCACAGAGATGGTAGCGTCTGTAGGTTGCTTTGCTCTAACAGAAATGGGAAACTTGGCTCAAGTCGACGGGAAGATTGATGGAGGTAGATTTGGAGCAATCATAGAAGAAAACCTGGTAGAGACTGAAAAAGACATGAGACTGGCATTGAGGTTTACCTTCCAGCAGGATTATGACCCTAATCATGCTGCAATAAAATAAGCTGCAATAAAGCTGCAATAAAATAATTTAAAGTTCATTCCTTGTTATGGTAGGATCCTGGCAAAAAGGCGTTATTTTCACTGAACTTTAGCTGTTTTTGAAAATAAGACTGAGGAAAAAAAATGTAGACTAGGTGTGCAGAACCGGCAGCTGGTAGCGACATACCACAACAGACTGGTGGTTATAAAATAAAATAAAATAAAACTGACTCATGAAGTTGCACAAAAGATTTTACTGATTTTTATTCGTAAAATAAAAACACTCCATCATTCCCTTGCACTTTGCGGTGCACTACTCCACATAAAATATTTTAAACTTTGTGGTTGTAATGTGGCAAAATGCTTCACAGAGCTTAAAACAACCAATTTGTTTTCTTTCAGTTTTTGTTTCTGCTCATGAATAAATATAATGTAATGAACAGAAAGTTTATCCTCCTTAAACAACCAAGCTTTTTCACCATTTCACCAAAGACAGACAGAGAATGATCGTGTCACTCTCTCCTGCGCTCCAGAGATGCCTCGTTCAGGTGATGTTCAGACCTGTTCTTCTGGAGAAAACGATCACCGAAGAGGCTCTCCGTCTGCACCGTATCGCCAAGGGGATCAGCGAGAAGGATCCAGATGTGAGCAAAGTCACTGAAGCCGAGGTACACCTGCGCACCTGCTTTGGTTCCCTTCTTTTACCTTCACAGATCTAAAACAAACCGGTGGAAAAGTGATTAAATGGCAGGTCACACTGGTGTTTATTCAGCAATAATTAAATAACAGTAATTTATTATTTAATATATTACAGTAACTGTATTTGAGCATACCTTTTAGAGGGAGTGATTCTATTTGGGGGGGAGGAAAAAGAACATACAAAAAACAACCAGCTGAACAAAGACATGTAATATTTTGATAATGTTTATTTGGTTTGTTTGCAAAGAAAGAGGCAGGATAAAGCAGAAACACATGGAGCAAATACCATCTGTGTGAGGGTTATGAAATATTGTGAAAATAGCTGAAGTTTGGAAAGTCGTAGATGGTAATCGTTTTAGCTTGAAGCATTCTGCTGCTGACCAAATAATGACAGAAAAGAAAATATTGCCATAATTCTGGAAATAAATGTAAAAAGAAAAATAGATACAGGCTGATAACTATGAAATGACATGCACATTTTATGAAGATTAGTGAAAATGTACAGTACCTGTCTGCAACTCGTATGTTTATCTCCCAGTGAGCCTTTTCACTGCTGACCCCCAATGGCGCCCTGACCTCTGACCTCTGGCCCTGTGCATCACTTGTAGAGTTCTGCCTCCAGCTGTTATGTGGTCATTTCCACTGAGGTTTTTCACTCAACGATAGCCTAAAGATGTACGGTAATAAATTAAAAATATTTGTAGCTGTTGCAATGAGTTCACACACTAAGCAAAGAGTTGAGATTTTATCCGTAAGAACTGAAATATAACCTGGAGTAATGTAGCTATTCGGATAACATATAAAGCTGTCTCTGTGTCAGGCTCTGTTGAGTTTATCTAAACAAAATAAATAAGCTCCAACATGAAGAGAAAAAACAACCGAAAACTAAGATGACGACAATAAGAAACTAACAGTGTCGAAACAGAGCGTTGACATTAGCTGAAATGTTTAAAGAAAAAGCAAAAAAAATATATGTCTCCAGTACTTAAGGAATGTGGAAATATTTTAGGTTATTGTGGCATGTGTTTCTTTCTGGGATATGCCAGCTGATCATAATGCGTTTAACAAGCAGGAGTTCTCAGAAGAGCTGTTAATGCCAGAGCCGACCTCCGTTGTCCTCGTTTCACCTGCTGTACCCTAAACATGTCGTAAAGTTTGACAGTAATTTACTTTAGTTGGGTTTTCATCTGCAGGCGTTGATGCTGCCATCGCTCTGGCAAGGCCTTTGGCCTTGTTCACTTAAATCATCCACATCCAGTGATCACTTATTCATCATTTGTTTATCTCTGTCTGTGGTTGTAAGTCGTGCAGGCAGATCAATGGCGTTACACAGCCTAAAGGAATCGCCCGCTGTTGTTGGTGGTTACGTCTTCTGAACTTGTCTCTGTGTCACACCAGCGGAGTCTTTCGGTATTCCTTGACTTACGTCTTTGTTGTGTTGTTCAAGATGAAAAGAGACACTTTTGCTGAACACAGCAGAGGGAGGAGGACACCTGGGTCCGCAAAGAGGAAGGACATATCCCCTCTCGCCTCCAAATCAGCTGAGCAAATTGGCTTGAATCCAGGGTGAGTTTGCTTCTTGACAGATTTTGTTTCACTTTTGATGTTGTTTAGCAGCATTGAATAAGTATTCAGTCACTAAAGAAATAACGAATATAAAGCACATCATTATTTTGGGAAGAGAGCTAAGTGTCTATGACGTAGTGTTAGTTAAAGATAACTTGTACGAGAATCAAGTCAAAACATTACGAGCATAGAGTCATAATACAAGAATAATAAAGTCATAATAGAATGAAATTGAAATAATATGTGAAGTTAATGTCACTGCAGAAGCGAAGACCAGGGGAGGACCTCATTATAGGAGAGCCTAATAATAAGGTCACAGTGGGTTTTTTTCCTTTTTTTTAAGTGTCCTTTACTTATTTATTCTTTCTTCCAGCATATATGTTAATTCATTTATTTCTTGATTTGTTTGCCTTCTTTTGTCCCTTTCTTTTTTTTCCACTTCTTCCCAAAATGATCTGTGACATTCGGTTTAATCAATGAGAGAACAAACAATAATTCAAGTTGGAAAATAACTGACAGGATTAAAAGAAGAACGGATATCCTTATCCACACATTGATCAATTTCATTTTTGTTGTGAGACCAATTTATTGTGTTCTATGTTTCATTCTTGTTTTGAATGTATATTCATTTTAATGCATACCTATTAATTGCTTTTTTTTTTTGTCTTTTGGTTTTGTTAGTTTGTTTGTTTATTTTATTGTTATTGCTGTTACTCGATCCATTATTTGGTTGACTATTTTGTAGATCAATACCCCTTATTTCTTGTCAGTTCGCAATGTTTATCGTATACACACTAATTGGTGAAGAAAAAAGAAAAATACTTGAATAAAGTATACTTGAATAAAGTATATATATATATATATTTTTTTTTTTTTTTTTTTTTTTTTTTTTTTTTTTTTTGTTTGGTTTTAAAATTGGGACAGGCTTAAAGGAGTTTGTATTTTGTTTTTTGTTTTTTTTTTTAATGGAAAGTTAATTACCCTAGTTAAAAAAAATATCTAGCAGAAACATGACACCCAGTAAAAGTTTCCTTATTCACATAGTAATAGTTAACTTTTTAAAGGGGTGAACTGTATGGGAAGGCCAAGGACTCGTTGCTGCGCTCCTTTAGCCGATCCTACAAAGAGTACATCGTTCGCTGCTTTGTGTCAGACGGAGATCCTCCAGAGGCCAATGTCCAGCCAACATGGAGGTAATACAACTGTAAGCTTTCATAGTTTGTGGTTCAATGAGTGAATGAGTGCTTAAGAAAGAAAATGAAGGTCAATTTCTGCAGAGTAAATATTAGATTCCGTAAAGCAATAGAAACTGCAGTTCTAGACAATAACATAATGTATGGTAAGCTTCAAATAAACATTCTTTCTTTTTATTTATGTTTTTGCTAGTTTATGAACCAAAATGAATTCATCCAGCAAAGTTTCAAAATAACATTTCTCGTTCTTGTTCATTGCCTGTTTTGATCTCCTTAGTGCCATAAACACTCTCCACCTGAAGCTGGAATGTCTCGCTGTACAGCCCCCTCTGCTGGTGACTTCTGTCGATGGCAATAACGTCTTAGACTTCCATCAAGTTTACATAGGTGAGATATGGTTTGATCTCATAAAAGATATGCCTCTTTATCTGTGTATCCTGCCTCTCTCCCAATGGAAATGACTCCTGGAGGGCGATAAGATAAAACGATGGACAGACGGATGTTTATCTGAAATACTTCAACATCCTTTTTCCTGTCTTTATTTTTGTCCTTACATACTATGTTGTGTTTTTGGCTCCATCCGTAGGAAGCAGAGTGGTTGAAAGGTTGACAGTTCAGAACATTTCAGAGGAGCCTGTGGAAGTATCCTTTATTAAAGTCAGATTTTACTAAATGCTGGCAAGCAAATATGTTTTAAATGAAATATAAATATTCCACACAGTGAGCAATCTCTTTTTACTTTTGCATTGATGCTTTTAAGCCAGTCTCTTAGCACGACAGTCACTTAACAGGCTTTTATCTTGTGCTCTTGAAAATGTTGTTTATGAAAACTGTTTAACAGTATAAACTACAATATATAAATAGTATTATTTAGAGGGAAAGGATAACTCCTTTCAAGGTAAATTTGATATTAGAGCAGGAGAATCCTCTACTATTCAAAAGAGCCACTTTTACCCTAACTTCATAAAATAAAAACAGTTTAGAGCCGCATATATTACCTTTATATAAGATATTTTGTAATTTTTGATAAATATTACAGCAGAAAATCTGCTGAAATTTTTAAAGAGCAACCATTTTATTCCTATTTACAAGTTTTAACATAAAAAAAATACAACTTAAAAAAATGATGACGCTACATTTTCTTGTGTGGAATGTCGATAATTTGTGCGTCATTTCCAGCTTGATAAGATGTAAATAAAAATGACAGATATTTTAAGTGTCATTTTGTTGTGGAGATTAAATGTAACTATTCTTTTTAAAAAAAAAGCTTAAAAAAGAGCCGGTCGCTAAGAGGCGGTTTCAGTAATGAAAACCGACCGGTCTGAACATCCACGTCTAAAATATCACTGTGTGTTTCACCTTATGTGTCCCCCCATCACATCTGATCTGTATTATTTATTTCCTACCAACTTTATAAAACTTAATTAGTGCTCAACAACTATGGTAAAAATTAGATGTATTACTCCCACTGGCAGATTCATGTTTACTTTTTGAAACTTTAATGTTTGGCAGTCAACACTTGGACCCTGACCTAGTAAAACTCCAAAATAAGACCTGACAGGTGTTAGAACTGCAGGCAAAAGGATCATGCTTTGTTGCCCTTAATTCAAGCATAATATAGAAATATTTTGTTTGTAAAAATATATATATATTTTCTGTCAACTTTTTTCTTTAACCATTTGCAAGCTGACGTCCTCATTGTTGGACACAAATGGTCCATTTTCTCTGCTCAATGCTATGAGAGGCTTAAATCCTGGAGAAAAACACACTTTGGTCCTGGCTTTTAGTCCAACCTTGGAAAAAAAGGTGAGTTAATTTAAAATAACTTGAGTCTACTTAAATAAACAGCATCTCATTATGAATCAGTAGCTGTACATTACCCACCCTGTCTTTTATTTTCCACAGTATAGTGAAATACTCCACGTGCGAGTCCCGAAAATGGTTTTGGAAATCATTCTTCGAGGGGAGGGTGCACTTCCTTTTGTCTCTTCGTCTCACTCTAGAGATCTCCCTAACGTTGTCTATGCGTTGGAGAAAGACGTCGTCTCCCAACACTTCAAGGTGAGTTGTCACTTTTTAGTTTGGAACAGTTTTGTTTAACATGTTTAATTTCATTTAAAAGCTATATAGTGGTTTTATGATTATTATTATTATTATAATTGAAATTGATTAATCTTAATGCCGCAGCAAATTCTCCCTATAAAATGTGGAAAAAATAAATAAATAAAAAAAATCACAGCCTTTAAAATGACTACTTTTATTCAAGTAGGGACCATTTAGTATTTATATCCGGTCATTTTAAATGTTTTGACCTGAATGTGACCTTATGATGTGTGGTTGGGGTGAACAAAAGATCTTAAAAAGGGGTGAGACATATGCACAAGAGGGAAAGGAAAGAAAAAAATCTATTTACTAAGCATGTTCTATTTGTTTGGAGGGCCTTAAGACTAAGATTCGAAGATTGGTGACGTTGTGATCTTATGAAATTTGTCAATGTGGCTCCTCTGTTTTTCTCCCCAACAGCTAATGAACCGCTCAGCTGAGACTGTGGAATACAGAGTGATGCTGGCCAGTCACTCTCTCAACAGTCCTCAGCATGGATTGGACAGGCTAGCCTTGCTGCTGGATGAACGTAGAGACACCCAGATCCACCCAGCTGTGGGTAAGCTGTGAAAAATCATTGGCTGTGTAACCTGACAAGTTTAAAAATTACATTTTCAGAAGTAAAGACCAATCCTTGTCTTCTGTTTGCCCATCAAAACTGTCAGATGTATTAATTAGATGAATAAAAGGTGGATAAACCTTCCAGTGAGTAAAAAGAGAGTAATTGATGGAGGATTCGGGGTTTAAATTATCATTGTCATTCATATTTGAGACGTTGAAGCCATGTTTCACTCTCTGACCTCAGCTTTTTCTATCTTAAATCTGATTTGTAAGATTGTCTGACGCTGCTGTAGCAGGTAAAGATGCCACTGTAAAACTCTCCGTCTTGAATAGGAACTCAGAACTACAGCGGGCTAAGTGTCTTCGGTGTACAGCCACTAGAGGGCAGCCTTGCTCCTGGAAAGAAACAAGACATCACCATAACGTTTCAGCCTGACCATTCTTCCCTCTACTACAAAGACAGACTCACCATAGAGCTGCTAAATAAGGTGAGCAGAACGGCAAGCACATTCACAGACATACAAACACATTTTCTTTTTAAAATCTGATCTTTTCTTTTGAAGTGGTGACTTGAACTTTTCTACTGCCCTGATTCAGTTTTGTTTTAAAAGTCCTAATTACACTTTAACCATCATGATGTTACCATTTTAACCATGTGCCTGTTTTACAGTGTAAAGTCTGTGAGATAGATCTGAAGGGAGCAGTTCCTTCACATAACACCTATGTGTGTGGAGTGGATCCTTTATCGGTACCCATTGATTCTCTTCTTCCTCACTTCACCCCACTTCATCCTCGACTCACAGGTATCAAGGCCGATCAGTCTGTGTCTCTTCCTGACGGTGACTACATATGATCTGATGAAAGTTGCATTTTGTTAGAGAAAAATGTTCGAGACAGTCTTTGATTTATCAATAAAAACGGATGAATTTGCCCATAAAGTCATCTACGCCAGTCTTAGGAAGCTGAACGTAACATCGTGACGTCTTAGAGAGCCTTGAAAAAGTATTCACGTCCCTTGAACGTCTTCCAAAAAATTTTTGTTTTGATTTTTTTACAGCTTAGAGCCGCAAACTTTAATGGGATTTTATTAAGTATGGTGTAATTAAGAAATAGAAGGAAAATGATGTGCGGTTTTCAGCTTTTTCACCAATGCGTTGAAATGGAGTGTCTTGCTTTTCTGTCTGGACCATGCTCGCTGTGATACCGCTTAAAAGTCAGTGTTTGACTCAATCTAATTTTTCAATTGATAAAGTCAAAAATTGAAAGAGTATTCCACAACAACCATTTAGATCAACAAGCTTTGTTAACTCTGGAGGAGCTGCAGAAATCCTGAGCTCAGGTGAGAGAATCGGTTGACAAAACAACTACTCGGTGGTAGTAAATAAATTACATTGCTATGACGTGACAGAATGTGGAAAGACTAAATGGGTGCGGGGGTGATTCCTTTTGGAAGGTACAGGAAATTCACAATGTGAGGTAAATTACACAGAATCAGCTTGGATGTGTGTAAATAGAGCTGAAATTATATATATTTGTACGTGAAGGACTGAAGTTGAAATCTTCCTTCCACTAACAGAGACTGTGGAGACGCAGTGCATCCCACTGCTCGTCACTCTGGTGGCCAGCTGCAAAGCAGGGGTCATCAAGCCCGCCGTCAGGGAACTGCAGGTGGGCTGCATCAGCTCCCCACATGCCGACAAGAAGGTACCGGGGCGTTGGCAGAGCACGCCAAAGATGGCTTGCACACATTATGTTTCATCAGCTGCTAGGGAGAAACATTTCTCCAAACGTTGCTGTGCAATGATGGCCAAAAGGAGTTACCACTGGTCTTCCTATTTCTCCAGAGTGGTGAGTTTCACTGGGACGACCTGGCAGCCGTGCAGCAGCAGGGTTTCCACCTGGAACCTGCTAAAGGCGTCATGGAGGCAGGAAGCAGCTGTTCTGTCACCATCACATGGACACCTCCAAGTACATACAAGGTGAGGCTCAGATCAGTTGGTATAACTAGTTTCAACAGGGGAGGGATGTAATAATATTCACAACAAAAATTAAAAATCTTTCCTTTTTTTTTGGTCACCAGTAATTTATTTCACATAAATCTATTTTTTGAACTTGTGTATTAGTTCAATTTTCAAGACACTCAACAGAATACAATAGTTTATATACTGGCAGCTACTCCATCCCAAAGTGTTAAATATAACCATAAGCTACATAAGATTTACACAAAAACATATATACATAAATGTGATATTGTAAATGACTTAAATTTTACTAAATATAAAATAAATATATTTATTAGACTGGAGAGAGTTTGTTGCCGCATCCACTAAAGAAAAATTGCTTTATTTCATGCAAACTGCTGTACATTAATAGGTAGTCAGAAGGTATGAACTGTTGCATGGTAGTTTTATTACGTCCCCCAGCCAAAAGAATTTTTGTTGTTCCCAAAGAAATTGACTATAGATTCATAATTCATGCAAATTGTTGATAGTCATAAAAATTTGGGCCGATAAGTTTTATACAAAAACTCATCACAGAAAGATGGATACAGAAGGTATCTTTGCGTGTTAAGTTTTAGTGGCTACAGGGTTAAAAATATTTATTTTCTTTCTTCAATCATTTACATAATTATCCACACAATACAACCTGGTGATAAGCAATATATGAACATCATATTGTTTTATGTTAATTGAATAATCCCTGTCTGTGGGTTACAAAGAGAATCTTCTGTGGGTTACAGAGAGAATCTCTATTCTGGTGGAACATGTATTGTATTGAATTGATGTGGTAAATATGTGATTCTTATTTCAGCCCTTTGAGGTGGTCCAGGTGTGCGTCCCTCTCACCGTGAAGAGCGATGAGATCACAACTTACAAAGTGACGCTGATGGCTTTTGTCAGCTGCTGACTGACCAATACAGGAAATGTATGCGGATCAGTGGAAAAACCTTGTTCCACAAATTTTTGCTGTTTTTATTATTTTGATTTCAAGGTAGTTATTTAATATTTTTTTTTGCTCTTTGAGGTTAGAAAAAATTGTGCGTTGTTTGGAGAGTCAAGAAATGGATGACGCACAAATTTAGAAATTTGTGATTAGAAAAAAAAACAGGAGTACTGTAAGGATTTGCTGTCGCAGTCATGAAAGTGCTGCCATATAAAAACAGAACGGTAAGAACTAAACAGTATGTGCATAAGAAAGTGCTTTTGCACAAAGTCATTTGAATTATTTTAGTTTAATAAATTCCTAACATGAGAACAGCTAAAGCTGTAACTGTAAACACTATAAAAACATTATAAAAATAAAGCTGTGTCTAGTTTAAATGTACACAAACAGAAATAAAAAATCTGAATGATGAGTGAACGCCCATGAAATATCCAAATGATTTCCTAGAATAAAAGTTGGGAAAGCAAATATTGACTGCAGTAAAGTACATTCTGGAGTGGGAAAGAAAACTATCACTATGTTTAGACTGAAGTAAACATATGACTGTAGTAGAAGTGATTCCGACCACTAGAGGGAGCTTATAATACCAAATGAATAGCTCTGATAAAGACAAAATAATTCAAGTGTGCTGATAAATATACAATAAAAATACTGATGAAGCCAGGAAGCCAAAACCCCTTTTGGAGATGCTTTTAGTTTAAATATCACCAATTACTTTTTATATATATATTTGCATTAAATGCTTCTTTAATGGATGAAAAAAGTAAAGCATTGTTTGCCATCTGAAAACTGTTTATTTACTTGTGCAGCTGCTTCTTGCTTATGGCATGTAAAACCAAAGTTGTGTATTAAAAATAAATAGTATTAATATTTCATGAATAAGCAGAAACTTTCGAGAAAAATCTATATGGAAGCACGGGCAACATGTAGTCTGTGCTGAAACATTGGGGGCCGGGTTGGGTTAGCCGCTTCAGGCTACTTTTAAAAATTTATCCACACTGGGTTTTTTTTTAGCTTTTACTTTCAGTGGTGATGGACCTTCTCAGAAGTAAGTGGATCTACACTTGCATTATGCATAATGTTGTGTGTGTGTGTGTGTGTGTGTGTGTGTGCTCTACATTTTAGAAACTCAAAAGCAGTGCCTCACAATTAATGAAGTTCCTTATAAACATGTGAAGAGTCTTAAAATAAACTGTTTTATAGCAGCAGTTCATTCTTAAACTAAGTTTAGAAAAATCCACATCTTATTTGAGCGCAAATATTTAGAGTAGAAAATAAATCCCATGTTAAGAAACACTTGGTGCTGCAATAGTTATTATTCCAGTGTGTTTAAGTATCTTAAGCTATTTTTTAAGATGCATATAATATGCTAGAAAGGCCTTTTTATTTTAAGCTACCCTCAGGAGATGAGAAAAGATCAACTGTAGCGGTTGAAAAATATTCAGAGATATCTAACACAGAATCTAGTAATTATTAAGAAATGTTTTTTTAAAAAAATGCCTTGTGATCAATTTCTCACAAGATCGGTTATTCTGGTGAGAATTGTAGTTCAAGTTTAATTGACAATTTAAAGAAGGAATGCTAAGCTAACGTTTCGAAGATGTATATAGTGAACATCTCATGATGTAATAAACAGTTATGTTTCTTGTTGCACGTGGCGCATTAATATGCTTTAAGGCCGTAATGAATCACAGTTAAACATGACGTGGTGCATCGGATGTGGATATTAAAAGCTTATTCTTGCTTGTTATTTACCAACACAAATATTTCAGTCATTTCAGAAAATGTATCTCCCTAGCACCTTACTTTGAAAGTTTTAGTGGAGTATTGCTGCTTCTTAGAACCACTTCAGACAATTGTTTGGTAGCTCAGTTTTTACAATCTTCCTAGGGTGGAAACATGCCATATGTGGATTGTACTCTTGTCATTTCCTGTAATACATACATGTTCTTTGTATTTGTCTCTAGGATTATGAGGTGCCCAGCAGGTCTGGCAGAAACTTTAGCCCAGAATTTTCCAGAATTATATATTACATTCACATCAAATCCTCTCTTACGAACCCTGAAAGCGTGTTCAACTTGTTTAATAAGGCCCTGCACATCTGAACAGCAGATGTCACTAATGCCTTGTAATGGACCAATAGGAGCTGACCTCTGTCTGAGACTCATGCAGTAAGCATTTATCAGAGATTGATGGAGATTATAATAAATCAGATTACTGTATCCTAACCTGCCTATAAAAAGCAAGGTCATTAAGAGCTTAGCCTCGTGTAATGTCACTCGTTTTATGAAATCTATTAGATTATATGAGACGATATTTGTGTTACTGTTTTGCCTCTTTTTTATTTTAATCTGATTTCTCCCCTGATCTCTTCCTAATACGCTAAGATAGTGCTACTTACGCTGCACACTCAGGCTAACTAGGATATGTATCTCTGTAAATATGAATGTGAACAGAAATGTTTTAAAACACACACAAATAAAATACACATGTTTCTTAACAGTGTCCCTACAGACATCCTCCAGAACTTAATCGCGTACAGCAAGATTAGAAAAAAACATCGCAACGGTGACAGCTTGCAAAGTTCTTATTGTATGTGACCGATGAAATTATGCAGCCTGTGTTAGCTGATGAGGGTCGCCATAGTAACACAGTTCAAAAACTGGATGTGTTGTAACTGAATTAGGACCCTGGGGTTTTATAGCTGTGCTAAAGACCCTCCACAACTCATGTCTTCAAACAGGCGTGAGGCGTATCCATGACAACTGAACCTTAGCGGCATTAACCTGAATCCCACTAGAAACCCACACTCAAACCTGTCTCTCTTCAACATTTCTTTAATATATAGATATTTTTATTGCTATTATTATTTTAAAAATCTAACTATGTTATGCATCACTCACCGTAATTAAACAGAACATCAAACAATAGTACTCCTTTACATACCTCCACAGGGACGCGTATATTTTCTTTTGTGTTTTTTTTTCTTTACACAAGTGTATGTTCTTCTTCATGTTAACTTTTTCTTCTTGGAGGAGGCATCCCAATATGCCGGTAGATGTCATTTTGATTATTTATATGTGAGAAAATCTCACTTTTCTGATCAAAACAGAAGTGTCCCTAAATATGCAAAATAATATTTTAAGAAATGGTATCAATCTCCCCTTTTTTGTATTATTCTTATTTAGTGTTATTCATTTAGTGCGTGAAGGCAGACTTATCAGGAACGTTCAAGAACATTCTTCTTACAAACCGACGCTGTGGCCTCTGCTGCTGCTGCTCTCGTCTCCCATCGGACTGGACCCAAAGCACACTTTGTTGCCTCGGAGGACCACAAAGTGTTCCATGTCTCCAAGTAACGCCTTAACCCACCGAGCATTAGCTCCTCCTCTGAGCATGCTGCCTGGAGGAACCGTAATAATGATTAAGTCCTCTCTGTGTTTCAGTGATGGCCCACCCACAGGACATGAATCCCCAGTGACTACTTTTATCCAAAACAAAAGCACAGACACATTAATCTGTTGAACATAAAGACTGACAAATACAGATAAATACAATTCATAGGCACACTTATTTACATAGCAGCTTATTCTGAGAGTGTGAATAATAAAAATCGATCAAAATTAAATAAAGTTAATTTGTGGGAACGTACCGTTGTAACAAATTAGAACTCAATACTTTTATTTTTTTTCCAAACTCTCTGGAAGACTCCTGGCTGACAGCATGTGTGTGTGGGGAAAGCTGGCCCGTCTGCTTTGAATTTCAAATGAAACTGCGCCGGTTTTTGTGAGGCAACAGTTCAGCGTACCGCAATTTTCATATCGTACATAAAAAGCAACTTGCTGTCACGCACTCAGTTAATTAAAATTCTAGCGTAAAATGTGTTTTTATCTTCAAACATTTAGGGTCTCTGATTTTTCTTTAAAAATGCATTGATAAAAATAAGTATTTGAAAAGAAATAAAACATTGAGTAACCCCAAAAATCAGATAGATAGATAGATAGATAGATAGATAGATAGATAGATAGATAGATAGATAGATAGATAGATAGATAGATAGATATGCATTTAAAAAGAGCTGTTTACTTTTGCACTTTTTGCTTTAAAGTTTTTTTGCTTGTTTTTAGCCTATTTAATGCAACATTTAGTTGTTTAATTTAACTTATAAATAAAGTTGAAGTGAATCAGATTATTGGAGCATTGTGTTGTCTTCTCAGACTGAATGGTTTATTTTTGAGTTGAATTGTGCAAGATAAAATTATTCATCAGTTAAATTTTTTACACCATATAGAGGTAATAATTTACCACTTTATAATCTTCCACTTTTTCATTCATACAACAAATATATTTCTGAGGTCTTTGTAAAACTACCTCTTCGTTTCTTGTTTTTATGTAGAACTATACTGTTGATAATTAGCTGAAGTGGTTTTGTTGTTTCACAGTTGAGTCTACCTTTTAGAAACTGAAAATGTGGAACTTCTTGTTTGACAACCAGTGTTCAAACTTGCTTCCGTGTGTGATTGTCCTCTAACCTAGTTATTTGCTGAATTTAAAAACGTATAAATAACATATTTATTGGTTTAAATCAATTTTTGTACGTAAATGTATTTTTTAAGTGTGCTTTTGTTACCGAAGATGGCAGTATTTGCTGATCTGTCGAAGTGGTCGCCGACCCTTCGCGGTGCGTTGTGACGCTGCCGTGAACGTGGGGTTTCCCAGCGCTGAATGCAGGGTTACCGCGCCCATCTCTGCTGTTTGATGGCCGGAGGAAGAAGCGACTGAGATCCTGGCGTGAAGGAAGAAACAGAAGGGACGACGACGGTTGGGAAAGACAAGAAGGGACATTTGCAATAAGTTGGAATTTGCGTCGAACCCTTGGAACAAATAAACGGGACTTTGACTCGTCTGCCTGGGTTAAAAACGCCTCGTCCCTGCGCCTCTGTGCCGGTGTGTCTCCCCCTTCAGCGGGTTAAAAAACTGGGTTCGGGGAGTGCCGCTCCTCGGAGGCTAAACTTGATAAATCTGAGCGCCTGGGCTGAGAGAGGAGAGACAACACCTAACTGTTTCCAGTCAATGTGATACAAACAACGGATACCTTCAACTGAAAGCGGGTAAGGACATGTATTAATACTTGTGTTTGCGCTTCAGGAAATGCATTAACTGTAGTTGGCTAGCCTTTCGAGCAGGGAAGATGAGCGAGAAGGGTTAAACTTGGCTCTGTGGCTCCTCGGTTTAGTTAGCTGCCGTTAGCCTATCGTTGGCTAGTTATTGGTGCCAAGACTGTGGGTGGGGGTCACTGAAAGATAAACTTAACTCATTGCCTCAGCGACAGTGATGATTAACTTTAGCTTTTAAACACATTAAATAAACTAACCATTCCGCCAGGTGAATAGGAAGGCCAGTGAAGTTTAGTTGGCACTAATTGCCAGGATATGTGTGGCAGTTCAGTTAGCTTAGCACCCCTCTTAACGTCCGGGTATCTCTCCTCTTATTAGCTTTCTCCACTGCACTAAATCAGCTTTTCAGTTTAATCTACCAGAATACTCTTCTTTTCCCTGCTACAGTCAACTGAAATAAATAAAATGTATTATCACCAGCATTGCAGAATTTGATTACTCTCAATTTTTCAGCATTTTCCCCACAAATCTTCAGTGAATACCACCTTGTGAGCTAACACCTTAGGTTCTCATAGGACATTATTGCAAGCAGCATTGGCGATATAAAAAGGGGGCTAATTTACAAGATTGCATAACTGTACCAAAACACTAGAGTAGTTTGGATTCACTTTCACTCGCATAGGGCTTTCACAGCATCATGGATTCACAACGAAGGAAGTCTAAAAATGGCTACTTCGCCAGCAGTATCACTACCACCCCCACTATTCTGTATTCCGTCCATTGCAAGTCGCCGGCAATGATCAGAAAATATATTTGTATGGCTTGATTGTTGATCTGGGTGCTTGTATGTGTTACAAAAACAGCGAAGAGAACTCGATAATTGTATCCTGATCGAAAAAGGGACAACTTTACTCATTGGTTAATAATAATTTCTTGTTGAAATGAAATCAGGAGTGCATGCATTTCCAGCCGTGGACGCATTAAGCTTCAAAATTACTAGTTGGTCTTACGGTATTTACTTGACTGAATCGAAACTAAACCTATCATGGGTTATGACTGTTATGTCACAGATTTATGTTCGCACTCGGTTCACACAAATGTGTTTCATTTGTGTGAAATCAAATGATTAGTTAACCGAGGGCTTTACGTGCAGATGTCACTACACAGCTATAAGATCTCACTTAAAAATCACAACCACCGCTGTTCTGACCTGTTGGAGACGATAGCCATTTTACTTTAGTGTGTTTTCAGAGCAGTTTTAAGTTCGCCAACGTACTATTCGACCTTAATGTGAACTTCTTCTTTAAATGATAGGAAAACAAGATTGTCTAATTGGATTTGGTCAATCTGTTTATCTTGATCACGGGTTTGTAGCAGGCCAGGTTGTTAGCAGCTACGGTAATCATGCCCCCGTTGGGCCGCACAGCCCCATGGCGTTTTAAGACCTAGCTTTAAGAATGGGCACCAGATGTAGCATGGAGTCACAGACGCCTCAGAGGCGGGCATCATAAGGGTTTTAGACCGAACAAACAGCGCTGAATGTTTAAGTTCAGAGTCGGGTGTTTCGAAAGTGGGCTTAGCATCGAGTTGTCACAGGAAGCCACGCTGAGCGCCGAGGGGAAAAAAAGCACTGAGCTTGCCGCTTTTACCAAGTTATTTACCGGTGACCGGATGCATCCAAAGAATATCCCTGGCCTACAGTGGATTACTAGTTGTTTGGGAAATGGCTAGTTTACCCCAAAGAGCTAGTCGCATTTACTGGTTTACAAAGATGAATTCATTTTGCCAGTGCCCCCCCTTCCCTCCCTCCGCCTCCTCGAATGAATGGGTTCCTGTATTCAGGGCCCAAGCAGCTGCAATGAACAAGATGGCGTTCAAAGCCTTTTTCATCACCGCTTTTTCTCAGACAGAGAGAGGCAGCTGCCGAGCAGCGGATGGATTCAGGCTTGTCGTGCTACAGGCGTCTGATTTTTTTTTCCCCGCATTAGATAGACGTAAAAAATGTGTATTTAATAATTTTTTTTTCTTTTTTTCTTTTTTTTTTTGCTGCCGCTGGATTATCCTATCATGCATACTACACATATATGATTTTATAGGGGAAGAATTCTTATTCAGTCACATCTTGACTGAATAAGAATTGAATGAAAACTTGTAACTAATATATATATTAGTATTGTAAATGCACATTAAAGATTTTAATTGATATTTTATTTATTTTGACTTGCGTATGACTATATATCTAGAAATGCAATCAATTGTTCTTTGACTGTACTGTGAATTTAAGAGGAGGAAAACTCCTATTAAACTTGGTGAGTTTAGCTTTTGAGGAAAATCACTTTTCACCTTATCCCTATTTTCTCAACTGTTAATATATATTGATCAAATTGACCCTTTTCTTAATCTCAAAGTTTAGCTATCACACGTGTAGGTTAAAATGACATATTTCAGCAGATATTAATGTTAAATTTACTGTTTTCCTGCTTCTCTTAAATCCCTAATTATAGTGTCATGTTAAATGTGGTTTCTGTTCTAGTTGTATTATTACATGTGCTTATTGCATATTATATTAACATGTTGATCTGCATGTTTGCTCTGTTCAGTTCAAATTGGTTAGAGTGACCTGAAAGTCACCCACAGATCAAACACTAAATACATCTGTTCTGCATCTGTGCAGTGTTGGGGCTCTGAGTTTACAATTTTTTAGAAGGAAAAAACATGCCTAGTTTTGCCATAAATGTCATAGGTTTATGACCATGTGATTATAACCAGATTAGACAACTTTTTTTTTTACAGTAAGGATCATCAGCTTGTCTGTTTTTATTTTTTAATCTGCAGATGCAGGATGTTAAGGGGATTACATTCTTATTTTGTGACTTTTACCCATCAGGATTATGTGGCTTTGGTCTGTAATAATTCAGATTTTTTTTTTTTTCTTTCTCGCTCACATGGTGCTCATTTTAATTTATCTACTGTGAAAGTTAAATAAATAAATAAAAAGATTGCGCCATCAGCCACCTAATGATTTAAACACAACTATTTCACACATATGTTGGAGTTTTAATTACCGTATTTTCCGCACTATAAGCCGCACCTAAAAACCTTCAATTTCCTCAAAAACCGACAGTGCGCCTTATAATCCGGTGTGCCTTATATATGGACTAATATTGAGCCACAACAGGTCTAGCAACTATGGTAAGCAGCTGCCGACTTCATTTCGCCCGTAGAAGAAGTGTGTGGTGCATGCTGGGATAGTTGTCGGAACGCTGGTTTGACTGATCTATCTACCTACCGATCGTCTAGAATCACGTTGTCTGGAGGTCATTTAGCATCACGTTTTCCACAGCGCGGACGGAGAAGGGTGACGATCGTCCGGCCACGCCCAGGCGGGGAAGACTCTCTTCACCAACCGGAGTCAGACTGTTTTGTTTTACTTTAGTGCAGCTCCATCTAGTGGATGCATAACGTAACTCCAGCCTCTACCGTAGCATCTATTCTATGCGCCTTATAATGCGGTGCGCCTTATATGTGGAAAAAGGTTTTAAAGGTGTTCCTTATAATCCGGTGTGCCTTATAGTGCGGAAAATACGGTACACATCTTGTCATTTTGCGCTATATTAACACTGAAAATGGTGAAATGTAGAGGTGTGCCGATCGATCGATCACCGATCATAATCGGCCGATTTCCGTGAAATTGGTGATGATCAGGATCAACCGATCATTGGCTCTGTTACCAATATCGATCACCTGCATCTCATTTCTCAGCCTGTCACTGAACAAACGCGCAGCAACAAATGCTAAGCGATGTGTAACTATAACGCACTGAGTCAATGAGGAGGTTTGCGTGTTGCGACGGAAAATAGAAGCAGGTCAAAATGCATCAACACAACGAAGCTAATAGACATAAAAACAATGACTGAGTTTGGCTACATCGAGGCTCACGGCAGCAAAAACACATGGAGGATCAGACAGCAAGTAAAGCAGCGCAGCTACAAACACTCACCCAGATTAGCATGATGGTCAGGAAGCTAAACTAATAACCCGCTAAATGATTTAGGTCTTGGAGCTGCGATGTAAGACGCTGGTTCTGCTGTTGAACCGCTGCTTTAGTAGGGATGTGCCGATCAGGTTTTTTCCTGCCGATACCGATACCGATCACCCCTGAGGGCCGATCGCAGATTCCGATCCCCGATACTGATCACATAATTATTATTTATTTATTTTTTATCATAAACACTACCGTTACATTATGTAGAAAAAGGAACCATGAATTCACCTT
>CAEGAF010016934.1:0-77322 GCA_903067075.1 Micropoecilia bifurca
TAGCTTTCTGACCGTCATGCTAATCCAGGTGAGTGTTTGTAGCTGCGCCGCTTTACCTGCTGTCTGATCCTCCATGTGTTTTTGCTGCCGTGAGCCTCGATGTAGCCAAACTCCGTTATTGTTTTTATGTCGTATTAACTTCTCGTGTTGATGCATTTTGACCTGCTTCTATTTTCCGCCGCAACACGCAAACGTCCCCATTGACTCAGTGCGTTATAGTTACACATCGCTTAGCATTTGTTGCTGCGCGTTTGCGCAGTGAAGGAAAGACAAGACCAGCTGGACAGACAGGCTGAGAAATGAGATGCAGGTGATCGGTACCGGTAACAGAGCCAATGATCGGCCGATCCCGATCATCACCGATTATACGGAAATCGGCCGATTATGATCGGTGACCGATCGATCGGCACACCTCTAGTCACTGATGCGTACTGATGGAATCTGTTCAGAAGTATTTTTACCAAAATTCCTTTTCTTTTTTTTTTTTTTGCTTTATCAAAAAATGGATTCACAGGGAAATAGTGATGATTGTGATTTTACTGGGCTAAAAACAAAAGCAGCTTCCCCCTCATATCAGGGTTAATCAGTGTAACCGTAGCTTCCCGTAAACACAATCACAAAGCGGATCCAGAAGAAAAGCATTTAATAGCAAGAGAGAGTCCTACTGACCAGTTCTGCTACATCCGAAGGCGTCACGGCCGAATCCGGTCCCTCTGTGGTCGTCTGAGACGAGTCGCTTGGTGGGAGCGATCGATCATTGGGGCCCAGCGCCATCCCGCCTTCGCAGAGCGGACCCCCGCCTTCTGGGGTGGCGTTTTCTGGTGTGGTGTAGTCGGCTGTCTCCGGAGTGACGTTGGCGCCGCTGGAACTTCGACTCAGCATTTCCTCCTCGTTCTCATTGGGTGACTCGGGGGTGCCTGATGCGGACGTGCCGCCTCCGCCGCCCTGCTCAGAGGAGGCGCTGAGGTCCACAGAGTCGCCGGGCTGCAGCGTGTGCTGCGAAGAGCGCGGCTGCTCTGTGATGATGTCCACCTGAGCAGCAGACGAGCCGTCTGCCCAAAGAACACGGGAAGAAACTAGACTTTAAAAAACTAAGGCGGTAAAAATGATCTCACCAAATTAGAAAAGGAGAATTAACAGACTGTTATCTAAAAGAATAAATAAATAAAAACTGGAGCATGTGACGATATGTTCTTTGCATATTCTCAAGTTAACTTAAACTTTCAATTAATTACATCAAGGTTTGCGTGAATTTCTGCAAAGTACCATATTTATGTTCCTAGAGCACAGCCTTTTGTGTTTGCAGAATTTCACATTATTACTACGGTTTCTTTTATTGCAGACAATGGAGACGTCTCACCTGTGAAGGCTCCCGTGTTGACTTCTGCTCTCTCTGTGTCATCCTCCAACCCATCCTCTTCTCCAGAAAGAATTTTACCTGGAAAGTTCAGATTTATTCTCAGCTAGAGATTGTGATGCGTGCAGCAGAAAGATACGGCCGCATGCTCTTTTATTGGAAGAATCGAAACACGTAAGGTAAGGTAATCTACGGCCTCAAGAGACTAAATTGAAGGCATGGTTGCCCAGGACCTCCATTAAACTAGAGAGTGTAAGTCGAGGTGAGCACAACATAAACAAACAAGTCACCTCTCTGTTTCCTGAGAAGAAGTGGACTGCAGGAAGACCCTCCCCCCGCTGCATAAGGCAGGAAAACAGGAAACAGAAACAAGACGTGAGAGAAAAAAGCAGCAAAAGCCGATGGAGCGTTGCAGGAAACACAGATATTTATACACGGACGAAAGGAGGCAAGTTGGGGAGCAAAGACAGTGGCACAAAGTTAGACCAAAGCAGAAGTTGGAATGGAGAACAGATTGACCAGAACAGTGTGCACGAATGAACTAAAGGCCACCTGAGACAGGCAGTCGACTGGTGCGCTAAGTGCTAGTTGACTGAGTAAATATTTGAAGGCCCATATCACTATGCATTAGAGGGATGAACCATCTGTCCCAATTGATTGATGGGATTACCGATGAGCTCCAGGATGCTGCCCGAGCGAGCGCGGCTCTCCGTGTCCTGACGAAACACGGTGGCGTGAGGGATGCTGCCGGCCGTGATGAGCATGTGCAGAAGCTCCGGCGGGGGAGTTCTGAACATCTGCTGCAGGAGCTCCAGGGCGGCTGTGACCACGTTGTGATCCCAGTGCTGCGTGTAGTGCAGCGTCAGCTCGTACACCTTCAAGCACACAGGGACCATTAGGCTAAGGAGAACGAAAACACAAATGCACAAAAAAGAAACAACTGATCTGACCTGCAGGAGTTGCTCGGGTGTTGGCTGGACGTCGGCCTCCTTCCTCATCACTCCAAAGCTCCCTTTGAGGCTGCTGGTGTTGACTTGGTGCTGCAGCAGGGGCATCAGGTAGCGAAACGTTAGCAGCACCCCCAGGATGAGATGGCTAGGGTGTTCGTCATCGACTGGAAGCAACAGGCCTGAAGGAGGAGGAGACGAGGCAGATTATGTGCGAGTTAGCTTATTTTTTTCCAAGTAAAGTAGCATTGTATTAGTTATTGATTCATCCATCAATTATTCGGACAAAAATAATCGAAACATTCTGCAGCGGATTTTTCATTCAAGTCATTTTTTATACATTAGAAATTGATTAAAAGATGCAAATAAGCAGTTAAATTCAAATTTTAAATAAGAGATTAAACATTTTATTACTTAAAATGCAATAACATAACACTCCCTTAGTGTACACTTGATTATTTGTAGCAAAGAATGCATCTGCAGATAAAAGAAAAGAGATACTAACAACATATTGTTAGTTTCTTACTCATCGAAAACTCAGCCCTTTCTGCTCAAGGTATTAATAAATGTAATTCTGGTCTGTTGCTTATTTTCTGGATTAACCAATACATAGTTATAAATATTGTTTTTATTTTCTCACACAATTTGAACCAGATGAAGCTAAAACTGTGCCACCTGAGGAGTTCAGGGTAGAACATATTTACAGACAAAAGTCGTTTTGGTTATTGTTATCTTAACAGCAAAATGCTAAAGTAAATACAACACTGCTCTGACTGTATTGTTCTTTCAGCAATACTCCTGTTAACAATGAATAAATTACTAATTTTGATTACAATTATTTCAGTGAATGATTTATCACAATCAATCGCTTCAGTCGCGCTGTAAATCAACTAAATTGATCATTGTGATAACAAAAATGAAATAAAAACACAAGTCAACTCTGAGTGTTTCACTCTGTGTGTGACCTACCCAGCAGCACATTAAGGAGCCAGGTGTAGAAATAACTTGTGCGTCTGGAGTGTTGGCACACGCTGACGGCGCAGCTGGCCGCTGTCCGTCTGATGGTGGGGGAGATGGACTTCAGGTTGGCAACAAATGACTTCAGCAGCACCTGAAAAAACAAAACAAACAAAAAAAAACAACACAAAGTTACAGTACCACAATGGCACGTTTCAAAAGTGTGAGGATCGCCAACAACAGGAATGAGCTTATCTGAGTCGGTTACCTTAATCTCGCCGTCGTTAGCGAAGTTTCCCAAGGCTGACATGATTTTGGGTATCGCTGCAGCCAGCGTCTCCTGCACGGTTTCCTCCTGACGCTTGGTGATCCGACTGAGGCATGGCAGCAGGTTGACCAGGTAAGGTCTGGACCACAGAAACACATAGAACAAACATGACAAAATTAAAAAGTTTCACGCGATGACGTATTTCCAGCATACTGGGGAAAAATTAACTATTGCATTTTATTGCCAGCAAAAAAACAATTGAACCTCTGAGTATGTTGTTTTTGCAGGACAGATAATGATCTTGCTGCATCATCCAAACTGGTATTTACGAGTGAATATTACTTCGAAGTGTTTTTCCGATGAATGTTGCTAAAAATAAAATTGCAAGAAAAAGAAATAGCTATAACAGAGTCAAAGGTTTGAAGTTATTAATAGGATCAATATATGGTTATTCTCAATAAATAAAGGGCATATACGATTTTTTTACTCATTTTTGCACAGTTAATATTAGAGATGCAAAAGACTTCAAATCATAATCATTATCCCAATATCAACGAGTCCAACACAGCCAGAGCTTACATGCAATATTGGGTAGGTTACTGTATATCAAGAGACAGTAAAGCTTTGAATGCAAATAATATATTTGACTACATGGGTAATATTTCCCTCCTCTTGACACAAACTCCCTACAAATTTCCCCCAACAACATATTTCAACTCAAAAGAGCAAAAATAATAATGGAAAACAAAAACGAGGATAAAAATGTAGGTCAATAAAACTCTAGTTGTTGATAAATGACACTGCAATTAAAAACTATATATCCTAATTATTTGTTTTCCTAATGTGAGCTTTATGCAAGTTTCTCCAACTGAAATGTAAGATCTTTTTTAACAATGAATGGAATTTAATGTCTCTGTCACAGCAAAAATAATACAAAAGAAAATTGCAAATAAATAAATCATATGAGTTTGCAATAGAAATGAGTCAATGTCAAAGATGAACACCATCAAGCCAACTGACAATAAATTTGCAATTGTCTAGTAAGGACGTTAAACAACAAGCTAGCTTAACTCTTGTTAGCAAGGGTATATTAGCAGCTAGTTACCATTAGCCACAACCACCGTGAGTCACAGAACACAGTACAGATTAGTACACATGACTAAGTTTTGTGTAACAGTAAAGTACTGCAAAAAAAGAGAAAACTACGTAGAATAAGACAAAATAAACCCCTTCACAACAAAATTTAATATCTGTGAATAACGTATTTAATCCCAACTTGTTGTTTTTCAATTAGTTTAAGGCCTTAATTTTTGCATCAAAATGAATATTAACATAAGGAAGCGTCTTTCTGCATGGAGTTTGCATGTTCTCCCTGTGCATGTGTGGGTTTTCTCCAGGTACTCCGGTTTCCTCCCACAGTCCAAAAACATGACTGTCAGGTTAATTGGCCTCTCCAAATTGTCTCTAGGTGTGAATGTGTGTGCATGGTCCTGTGTTGCCCTGCGACAGACTGGTGACCTGTCCAGAGTGACCCTGCCTCTCGCCTGGAACGTTAGCTGGAGATCGGCACCGGCAACCCTCCCGACCCCACTAATGGACAAGGGTGTAAAGAAAATGGATGGATGGATGGTAGGAACATTACAGTGCCTACCTGCATTTCTGGGGTCGGATGAGGTGGGCGAGCTCAGCAAACCTCCACAAAGCTGCCCTCAGACTCCGTGAGGCACCGTTCTGTCGAGGTACGAGAACCACATTAAACAAAGCACTGAACTTTTACATGTCTTTTATGTGAATAAAATGAACTCAACAAAAAAACATAACCAGGTCTGAGCCTTAATTAATACCTTTTTAATTTCTTTGTACAACTCCAGCTGAAGTCTAGGCAAGTTCGAGTCCATCAGAGCCTGGGGAGTAAAAAGAGTCTAGTAAGTAGCAGAAATGATTCAATAATATCAGTTATTAAGATATTCTGCACAATTACAATTGTATTTTTTAGAACAAATGGAATTTACCATACCTATTTTATTTTTTTTTTAGTTACAAGCAATTTTATGATTAAAGACTAAAGTTAAAACAAGAAGACCACAAATCTTTGGATTTCTACTTTCTTACAGGCATGGCTGTTCACCAATATATGTGGAAAGCTAAAAGTTTAAAACAGGAACAATTTTCTGTCACATCAAGTTCTTCCAACCCCCAATACAACAAACTGCACACTTGCAATCAGGGAAACGTCTTTCTCCAGGCAACTGGACTATTCTATTATTATTCTATTCTATTGCCAAAGAGAAGACCATGATTTAGCGCTCCAGAGAACATTCCCCCTTTAATACTAAATGCTCCATGTAAATTATACAAGTTTAGATACAATATTCATAACTGAAAAAAGAACACTAATATTTTAGCAGCAGTGGGAATAATTGTTGCTTTTCTGTTTTGAATAAAAGCAAATAGGTCAGGTTGTCCAATTTTTGTTTATGCAACTATACCTACAATACGTTTTCCATATTATCTTATACGATTTCAGTATGAGTTTCTCTCTTTTCATGTTAAATAAGAAGAATTGGTCCAAAAAAAGACATTTGCTAGGTATCGGATTTACTCAACTACAAAATCCAGCATCAAAACTTGATATTACTCACTTTGATGATTTTGTTCAAGCACTCATCTGCCACCATACGGACATCTGATTCACTGTCATCGCTGCAGAGAAGAAACATCTCCATGGCGATCCCGAGCAGCTTCTGAAACTCTGGAGATGTTCTGTTTCCAGGCCCCGAAAAAAACACAAACAGTCAGGCAATTATTAAGCATTAAGATTTTTATAAGTGACTGACTGACATAAATTACTAGAAGCTGCCTCCATTACTCCTACTGATACTGGTAACATAATTAGGAAGATTTGGTCGACGTTACACTAAGGATGGCTTTGCATGTCAAATATTATAAATGCAGGAGTAAGCAAAACCTGGCTATAAGAAAAAAAAAAACACAACAAAATTGTCTTTTTAATGTACAAAATTGGAGCTAGACACTAAAGTGCTGTCATGGTGTGCTTATAAAATAAACCTGTCGGTGCAGCAGTAACTAAATTCTTTAATCTGATCAGAAAAGGGCCAATGTTTTTACAAAAATCTGTACAAAATACTTAAATCTCATCTTCAATTTCAGGTTTTACATTTTTTTTCTAAGATTTTTTTTTATCACAACCCCTGACCACTTATTTTTGCTCCTGTACCAGTTTGAACCACACTTCTCTTAAAACACATGGCTGATTATTGTCGCTGATAATAAAAATGTAAAAAGTTGTGTAATATTAATAAAGCTATCGCCTTTTAAGGGAATTGGTTTGTAGTGGTCAAAAACCAATTTCCTAGCAGTAGTTATTTTCTCTGCCTTTGGTTCTAAAAACAAATCTAACTCGAAGGCAGCTCTTTAAACTCTGACAGAGTACTGCTCCTTCGTCACATTGTCTTTAAAAAAAGCTCTTGATTTAGGCCATATTTTTGTGTTTATGTAGACATATGCAAACATTTTAAATGAAAACAGCCCAAACAAAAGAATCTGGGTGAGAATTTACTTTCTATACTTAATCTGAAAACATAAACTACAAAAAAACTAGTAAGATTTCTCATTTTAGTCCTTTTATCAGGGCCTACCTCAGTGATTGAGCCACAATGTTTTCACATATGGTCAGGCAATGGGTCACTCTGTCCTTTTTTGTTGCAGCTTGCTCCTTTTTCCTGTAAAAGCATCACAAATTCAGAATGTCGAAGAGAAGCAGAGAAGGCCGGAAGAAACGCAGTTTTTAACGGTTTCTTTGAACATTTCTTTGCTTGCAACCCAACAGATTATAAAAACAAATTATGCACTAAAAAAATAGATGTTAATACATACAGTAAGAAACAAACAGAAGCCAGAAAAGGAATCAGTGTCATTCAAATAGAAATGGGACTAGAAATACAATTCTTAAATTCCACACCAATTTCATTCTGCAGGACTACAAACTTTAATATTAAAATCTAAAATTAATTACTTCATTACATACCCATAGCTGTGGGTATGCTACTATATGTTCAATTAACTTAATATCATCCATCACAAAGAGCAAGAACACAGTCCTCCCAGCTATCCATCAGGATGGTACCATTACATCACTGCAATGCGTGAACCTGCCCCCTTTTATGAAGCTACGTTGGTCTGCAGTGGTACTTAGAAGAGCGTTACACACTTTAAACAGATCATTCTAAAGCTTTCTGACAAATCAAAATCACAACACAGCCGAAGATGCTTTACATTGGCGTGTCTGACCCCGCACAGGTGCGTGAGCGTCAGTGAATCGGCTTAAGTGTTGTTCACAACTCATATAAGATGAGAAATAGCCCCGCTAATATAATAAAGAAATATTCATTAATTTTCTTATGAGATTAAACAAAAGATCAGATTGTGTGGTAATATACAGTAATATAGAAACTATTCGAAGGGGTTGGGGGGGTGACACTGGCATCGCTAGCGAGCTAGGCTAACTGTAGCGCAGCGGTGTCAGTTTTGTAGCATCTAAAAAACACACTTACTGTCTCTGAACGAGCTCCTCTGCTGTCGGTGGTCCCTGCTGTTGTTGAAATGACTTCAGAGACTCAAAGGCCTTCATTAGCTTCTCCATGGTGGCCATTTTAGCAACCACTACGAGAAAGCTCGCCCGAGAAGCTAATATTTACTATTTGCGCTAACCAGCTAGCACCGTAGAGTAAGGTAGAGGGGACAAGTTAGCGCTAAGAGAGCAGGAGGAGCGTCGCACGTCGAGGGTTAACGCTGCCCGCAGCAGCTACCACCCGCTCTCCGCCTTCACTTCTGTCAACTTGCCGCTTATTTTTCCACAGTGTTAACCCTGACAGGACCAAATATGTGCTTAGAATATGCCATCTTTGATGCAGCAAATGCGTTCTTCCTAGCAGTCACACCAGGAAGTGGTGACAAGTTGCAGCGTCGGGGAGGGACGTAAAACTCAGTGGCCAATCAGTGTGCGGCTTTCTTTTGGCTGATTTGTCAGAGAGCCAATGAACTGCTGCGTTGTTCTGCCTCATGTTATTGTTGCTGTCACGGGACCGTTGAAATCAGGAGGCTGTTTCGCAAAACCCTAGATAGGATATTAAACTGTCAACTGTGATTTTTCTGTTAGTCACATGTAGTTTCTTTTCTCTATTTTTTGAAGGCAGCGTTTAACAACTACCTGAGATCATTGTTTAGCGCATAAGGTCTGTCACGCGGATCAAAAAGGCCTTTTTGTACAGTCCTTTTTTATCTATTTCCTCCCAGATTTAAATCATACATCTTGGCCTATACACTTGCATTAGCTGACAACTTATTAAAGTTTTATAGACTTACAATGATTGTAGTTGTTCTGCATGCACTCCGTGATCAGAAGTTTATATACAACTTATCACTTATCCAGTATAACTCTAAAAACAACTTTGAAGGACTTTAACAAGAATTAAGTGCACAAGGTTAAGTTTGTGAATTTCTTTTTCTCGAAAACACCCAGAGTCAAAATTATACAAGCAGGTGTCCCTTAACATAAATCAGAATATTTTGTGTGCGGATATCAACTATTCTGGCATAATTATGATACATTTGACCTCTTAGAATGGAAGGTAAATTTGGATTGCTTTTGGCTGTAGAATACTATGTTGTAATCCAGTTTTAAGAGAATCCATTCATTTTTCCGCTGCCATCACATCACAGTGAGTGTTCGCAGAAAGCTACATCTGTGAAATGAATCTAAAACTTGCCACGGTAACCCTGACCCTATACAGACTTTACATCATTTAGAAAGTACATACAAAATAGTAATCTATTTCAAAACTAAAAATCCCAGCTGTTTCATTTTGGATTGGCATTCTTAAGAGTGTTGTCCTGGATGCCGTAGTGAACACCTAATAGACTATTGTCAAAAATTAACAGACAGAGCTGGTGACGTTCACCAGTCTGTGGTGGTTTATATACCACACATGCCAAGAATCGTATTGGAAACATTTTGTTGCCATCCAGATGTCAGAATCATGCCTAATGCAGCGTATTTTTTTTTTTTTACCAAATGCCCAACTTCACCACTAATCAACAGCTTCTGCGTTTAGAGTAACATTTTCACACCAACTGCTGTATTTAAAACTTCATTAACCTTATGTTCCTGCAGGTGGCAGTGTTGTCTCCTCAGCTGAACAAGTACAGAATAATGAGTTTCATTACATCAACATGCTGGATAACTTGTTCGATTAATTGGTTAAAAAGACAAACGGTGAATCCGTTGGTCTTGCTTCTCTGCCACACCTCCACAGTCAGATAAGGAGTAACCTTTCCATCATCAGCTGATTAATTTACATAAAGCCACAGGTGAAAGGTTCATCTCTGGGAGAAAATAAAGAAAACTGTAAAGACAATCAGCTGACAGGAACAAATTAACTTTAATTTACAGAGAGCAGAAACTGTAAAGAAAGTTTCACTTCGCCTCCGCCTTTCGTTCACAAACAAATCGACAGAAGAAAAACAAGTTAAGACACCTCTTTTAATACAAATGGCAGTGTATTATTTCATAATTACAAATGTCAGATATGGTACAACAACCAGTGATATAACTTGTACAAGAATTAACAATGACTGCAGTGGTTGAATAACATGACTGTACAGACTGAACATGAAAAAAAGAAGAAAAATCAACTCCCTGTTTGAATACCAAATATCCATTTGTTCATCCTCCTTTTGCTGTAAATATAATATTCCACATTTCTCCCCCTCACCCCCACTACAGAAATAAAACTGCAGAAGATCTGAATTTGTACAGGTTGTGTTAACTACAAACTAATTCAAGTGATATTCCACTTTGTAGGCGCTTGCTGGCGAGCCTCATCCCAGTTTTGACTCGCCACCAACGCTCCGACAGAAAGGCAGGAACAAACCAGGAACATTTGTTATCCAACAGGCCAGCTCCACTGGTCACTCCCGGCCATTCGCAAAGTTGTCCTCCGATAACCAGCGACACATGTTGGCACAAGAAGGTCATCACTTACATACACAAGGATCCTGAAGTATTACAAATTGATACATGCTTGAGTAATAAAACATGTTTTTTTTTTTGTTTTTTTTTAAACAGGCATTACAATGCACTTTGTGCGGACATTCAAAACAGTTGAGCTGATTTAAGTTTTTACGTTTTTTTTATATGTATATGAAGACATTTCAGTGGATGGGTAAATGAGGTATTAAAAAAATACAAAGGCAGGATGTCAGAAACTAAATTGTTAATTGGCACATTTATAATAAAGGCTGTTGGGGTTTTTTTTCTTGAGTAAATTCTAGAAAAGCAAAATGTTTTAATCTGGAGAAGGTTGCTTTTGGTATCATTGTCAGAACAGTTAAAAGACACTTCTCAAAGTCATGGTCAAAACATGTCATACAGTGCAATGGATCTGATAGAACATCTTCACTCCTATGTGGATTGATATGAAATACCTTACAAACAAAGATACAGGCATGGGTGATGGGACGCAGTTAGGTTTCCACCTCGGAGCTTTAGTTACATGTTAGAAATACAGAATTTACAAGTTTACTTTGAGGCTAAAATCTACATGAATGAAACCAGCTTCAAAGTCTGCCTGAGAGCATAGCAAATTATAGATTTCTTTTTTTTTTAAAAAAAAAAGAACAACAAAGACAAATTCAGGAATCAAATAAGCGAGAAACTACTAAATGTTCACATATGATTTCTGGGGGGGGGCGGAAATTTCAGAACACATTGGTTTAATCGACTGGGAACTCAATGCACACCTCATCAGACGTATGTAGCCTCAAAGTCTGAACGTATCTGGGAGATGTTCAAGTTCAAATGTCATTTTTAAAAACTGCAATGAATAATTACAGACTGCTTTCGTGTGAATTGGATTTCTCTTTAAAAGTTGCTGAACTGTACAAAAGTGGGGCTTATGAAGTCCAATTCACAAAGTGGAGCAAAGCCGCGTCATCGAACGGTGAAATATACACAAATGTGCAGCCATCATGCTGAAGTGGGGGGTATTCACAGCATTAAAATGGGTGTTGAGTGAGAAGGGGAAGGGCTGAACCGCATCTGCTTCCACAGCAAAATCTAGAGATGAACATAAAATGAAAAGTACGGGGAAGAAATCATTTGATGGTTTACGTGGAAAAAAACACTTCTTCAATCTAAAGAGAGAAATATAGAAAAATCATCTTTAAACCTGCTCATCGCAATTGTAGTAAATAAGTACTCAAAAGATCGAATTTATTTTTTCCTTTTTCCCGGTAGTGGAAACAACACATTTTCACTATAAACTAGTGACGACAAGGCGCATCCCACAAGATTTCAGACAGCGGAGTCAAAGGAATAACCAGAAAGTGGTCCGAGAGTCGAGGCCCACTTACAGAGCTTTTCCGAAAGACCTAGAATGGGCAGGTACTGTTTTTCTATTAAAACAATAATTAATGTAACTTGGTAGCACGCACTACGCTGCGGAAGAAAAAGCACATTTAAACCAGCCTAAAGTTTTCTGTTGAACATTTGGACAAGCCAGAGAAATATTGGGCGAATAGAGTCTGAAAACATAAGACCAAAATTTAACTGAAAGAAAAAAAATAAGCACCGCACAACTTCTCAAAACCTTCTCACCAAAAATTTAAAAGTGGAAAAATCACAATATGTAAAAGTTTTTCAGGATATTTTACTAGCAGGCTTCATGCGATTGAGGGAAGAATGTCTGCAGAGATTTACTGAGTCTGAAGGAGGTGATAATCATGCAACACTTATCAGCAGAACAAATTGTTTTTTCTTGTACTCCATAAACAAGAGTAGTGAATTATTTAGCTTTCCAGGAAAAATTTTTCTACTTTGCTCCAGCCTAACAACAGAGCAGCAAGTGAAAGCACAGTGCTGAATTAAAGAGGGGGAAAGCATAAATCATCATAAAGTAATCACCTTGAGCAAAAAACTGCAAAAGATATGCAGCTAGCAGGTGTGTTCTTGTTGGAAACGCCGTTAGGCATCGCAAATTTTATGATGTGAACCCTGCTGGAGCTTACGGAAGATTTATTTGAAATTCCAACATCGATTGCGGCTTTCAACGTTTGACGTGTGTTTTATTAATACTGAGCAGCTGCACAGATTCCCAAAAACAAATACATGCGATCTTAAAAATGACTAGTCACCGCAAACTAGTCTCCGGACACACACAGCTGGTTGATCCTATCCGGTCACATGGATTGTACACATGGTTTAAAAAGACTCGCTGCTGCAGCTGTTCCACCCCCGGGAAAAGTTCAAGCATCACAGCTTTAACAGTGATGAAAACTTGGATTAAGTTCCAACTGTATCCCTTGGGTCTAGTTTGAGATCCGCCTGCGACTTCAGGCTTTCTGCGACTTAGAGTTAGTTTGGTATAAAGTGGAGCTAATGTGCTAACAAAGATCAAGTTAAGGACAAACATACGGCACATATTAAAAAAAATGGAAAAAAAAGGCCTGATGCTACATTGTGAAAAATAAAAAGACTAATGAAACTAAAATGCGCTTCTTGAAAGAAACCGCCTAATGAACATTATTTATACTCATTCCAAATAATAACAAATTTAAAAAAATAATCAAAAGAAAATAAGGTAATGTATGCATTCAAGTGGTACTTTTATGGCTTTTTGTACAATACAACCTTTAGTGAAAATATACATCTAGACATAAATTCAAGTACAAATGTACAAAATCTTTAAAGTCATACTTTTTTCTTTAGCTATAATACACTTTTAATACAGCTCATAAATACAGGTCGACATTCACTGAGTTCCTAAGATTCTCGCACTCGGTTGGAGACTGTGGTGAAGCTCTGTGGCGGAGGGACGGAGTGGTTTAAAGTCGCGAGGGCCCTTCTGTCTCGTCGTCACTGTAACCGCTCTTCAGACAGACCTGGGAGCAGTAAAAAAAAAAAAAAAGACAAACAATCATGCAAATTGACTAAAGTTTCATCACTAAATTTGAACATATATTTAAGAAAATGTGACTTTTATTTAATGAATTTTTTTTTTCACAAGATCCAAAAAAAATGGAATGAGAATGTTTAGTTGGGATTTTGCGGCAAAATTAAGAAGGAAAAACAATACAGTCTGAAAAGATTTCAATGAAAAAAAATCTCACTTGAGCCAATGGTATTTTAAAGACAATTAATGTAAAAGAAGAAAATATTTTACATATTTGAAAGACAACATTTAAAAAAAGAATGAAGGCAGTAGTAGATGGTCCACTGGATTGGAAAAGCAGGAGAAACTAAAGCTTGTTTTGCAAAATTCTTCCAATGTCACAACCAAAAACTTCAGTGTTTTAGTTTAGAGTTTATGTAATGCACCAACAAAAAGTAGTAAATAATTGTGAAGTGAAGTGAAAATGCAATACAATATTTAGGTGGCTCATGAAAGGTGGCTAAATGGTGGCTTTTATATGAAAATAAATAACTACATATCCTTCCATATCCTTTCACTTTATAAAAAAAAGGAGAAGAATCAAATAGTAGCATGAAGTTTGTAGTTTAAATGTGACAAAAAGTGAATCTGCTCCTGCAGTATATAAACACTGAAATTTATTTTTCTCCTAAAGCAATGTTTCCTGTCCTGCCTTCCTAGATGAAAATGCCAGATTTACAGCAAATACCAGAGAGGACATAAAAAGTAGTGAATCTGCCAACCCCAGAAAAATGACAAGGACAAGAGATGGGCCTCATTCTAACAAACTCACAAAGGTGCATTAATAAAACCTTCAGATTCCACGTGAAGTAATGTCCTTTCTGAGTTTGGACAAGGTCTGTGGGATGGACAACAAAAGAGGAAAGCCAGGAAAGCAGGAAGTACCTTAGCCCCCACCCCCTCGGACAGTGGCCGGAGCGCTAGCACTTGCCTCTCTTCTGAACAGGCGGTAGAAGAAGCCCCGCTTCGGTGGAGGGTTGGGCCGGTTCACGTCCAGGTCTGGGCACAGCATCCCGTCGGTCTCATAGATGTTGATTTCTTTGAAGCACTCCATCTCAATCATCTACGGCAAATCCCACATCATGTATGTAAATACCTTATTTCTACTCCAAGACAACCAAACACTCAGGAAACAGACTTTTTTTCTATTCTGTATATATCAGACATTCCAGTGTGAGGTCATTGCTGTGGGATTTCTAGGCTGACGTCATTTCAGACTGCAGTACCTCGTTCTGCCACGGGATGGAGACACTGCCTGTGACAAACTTAGAGTAGAAGTCGTCATCCGTGGGGTCAAGGTTCACGCCTTTGACAGTGGAGAACTGCTCGATGTCCAGGACGTCTTTACAGTACACGGCTCGAGGCTGGGAGGGGGACAGACAGGAGCAAAACGAAGGACCTAAGACATGTAGGCGGGGTACAATACAGCTGGAAGAACAATGAACAAGTGATGCAAAATCTGTAAAAAGTCCTTTAAATCTTACAGCCGCTTGAGTCATTAGAAAAATTGTTGAAAGAAAGGAATAAGAAGTTCTCTTTACAGTTTGCCAAAAACCACTGGAGACAAACACGTTAAGGATGTGAAATTTGAACTGTCTGGAGGTTCAACAATTTATCGGATTAATTGTGATCAATCCATTATCCACTTAATCATCAACTGATTTAGTCACCAAAAAAATCAAAAACGTCCATATGCTGATAAACACTCTCCAAAGTGTGATTAACCATGCAAAGAATATATATATTATGCATTTTAGATGAAAAACCTTGTTAAATATTTTCTACCCAGAACTCTTACACTGCCGTAGTTTTAGTTTCAAATTCTGTACAATTTTGTTAAACACCTTTTCGTATCCAATTTTAAATTTAAAAAATCATCAACAGATCAGCGCTACCACATGAAGTGAAGCAGAAAGAGTTTATTAAAGTATTTATTTTGTATCTTTTTAGCTGCAAATGATCATGCGTTCATTAGATATTGTATAAAATAAGCTTAAGTGGTTAAACAAAAAGAAATCAGCAGAATGCGCCATTTTTTAATTCAATAATCAGAATAATCATTCATTGCAGTTCTAAATCCTGTACACAGCCAGAACTATGATAGATTGGTTTTAGATCATAATCATGTTAGAATGGCCCAGTCAAAGTTCAGACCTAAATACATTTCAGCATCTGTGGCAAAACTCTACACTTAAAAAATGGTTGTGCAAAGCATCACTTCAGAAAGGCTGGATACAAAGACATGTCACATTTTTTCGTTTGATCATAACAAAAACAAATCAAAGACGATGCGCACAACTATGATTTGACTATCGACAAAGTCTCTCAAATGATCTAACTTTCATAACTAAAACAAACCTGCTGGTCCAGTTTATTTCATATAAACTGAGCTGTTGAGCTGAAATTAAACTACAATCACACACTGGTTCCACCACAGCCACTGGCTGCCATGATAAACCCATTTCCTTCTGACAATGGCATTTCCTGCATACAGACGGACTGCGCCTCAATGTGCCGTGTGTGTGTGTGTGTGTGTGTGTGTGTGTGTGTGTGTGTGTGTGTGTGTGTGTGTGTCCATCTATCTCCCTTACATCTGGTATGAAGGGAGGGTCCAGCATGTTGGCCTCCAGCCGTTTGAAGTTGATGTTTCTGAAGATGGGGTGCTGCTTGACCTCGGTGGCCCCGCAACCCCGACAGCCCAGCCTCTCCTTGGGGTCCTTGGCCAGGAGCTGAAACCCAGCAGGGGGAAGGAAAAACAGATTTAAACATCTGAACCTTCAAAAGGTCCGACTGAAGAGAGGCAGGCAAAAAATGACTCATCGGCTAGTAGGTTTCCTGTTGGGGAGAAGGGCAACAAAGAAATGGCTAGAGAAATTACATTTTTCGCTTTTCTCAAAGATGTTTAGGAGAGATGAACATTAAAAACACAAACCCCTACTGCAAAGTACTAATGCACCAAGAGAGAGTGTAGTTAATATTAATGAAACCTAGTTTGCCTTGCATTTTACATCTTTTGCGTAAATAACACAAAGTTTCCTAGACAATTTTAAATCTTGTCACCCACTCCGCTCACTCGTCTATTTCTGGCGGTAGAGGTCGCCGCCCCTCTGGCGACCCGGAGACCGACGTCCCTCCCTCTCCTGCTGTGCTTTCTCCTCTTCCATATTTACCTTCTACCCTTTTCTCGCAGAGCCCCTTCTTCCCTGAGTCTCCCTGACTCCTCTTCTCACTGGGGAGACTTTAAAAATGCTGAACTGTGGGTCAAAATGTTCCACTAAGTTTAAAAAAAAAGCCCTGCTCTCAGAAACACACACACTCAGTGGCTCGCTCTTCAAAATTGTGAAGGGAAATAATATGACAATATGAAACACTAGGGGAAAAGGAGACGGTAGATAACAATTTGTTAAACAAAATAATTATTTGAAATAATTACAAATGGTCAGTACTGTTATAAATGAGAATGTGTAATTTATATACATTTCCTTGATTTTCATCTCTGTGCTGCGTTCAGAGGCTGCAGCAGCCTGTGCATCTCTACTATAGTCCAGATGATATATAAGTGAGCAATATTTTTAGGTAGAAGAGAAATAAGATGTACTTTAGTTTAGAAAATTCACTTTTCTAAGTTCCAATTAGATATCTGCATAAAACCTCCACAGTAAAGTGACAGTAAACCGAGGAATCAGTTTTCCTTTTCCATGAATACGGAAATTATATCAAGGAATGCCTTTCATCTTTCCTGATAAAACTTTGCATTTCTTTGCTCCAAATCCTGAACAGAAAACACAATTTTATTTTTCTCATAAAAGATTTAGAAAACATAAGTTATCTTCCTTCTGAGCTTCATTCAATTCAATTGAAAAATGCTTTATTGAAGGGAAATTAAATGCTGCTGTAACTCATTAATTCAAGATTCTTCAAAGAGTTACTCTGGATGGTGATGGATGAAAGGATCTCCTGTAGCAGTCTCAAATTACAGTGAGTTTGAAGAAGTCTCTGACTGAAGACACTTTTCTATGTCCTACGAAGAGGATGCACGTTTTACAGCTCAAGAAAAAAAACATAATTTAATATCAGCTAAGGCTGCAAAGTGTCTCTGGATTATAGAGGTTCTTTACCATTGCCCTAATCTTACAGAGACACATCTGTCCCTTCAGTCTCTTCCTCCTCACCTGCCTGCAGATGTCCTTCGCATCCTCTGAGAACTTATCAGAGTACTCCTCCTGGTCCTCGCGCACCCGTCTGTCCACCTCCTCCCGCTTGACTCGCTCCTTGCGTTTCCGGAAGGGCGACTGGCCCTGGATCATCTCGAAGATCAAACAGCCCAGACCCCACCAGTCCGGGCTGAAGGTGTAGCTCTCGTTCTGGATCACCTCAGGAGCTGCGGAGTGCACGGGAAGCAGGGTGTGGGCCGTGACGTAAAACGGCTCGACAGAGAACTGAAGCTACAACTTCTTAATCTTTATGAGTTACTTTATGGTAAAGTAAAGGTCAAATAGCAAAGGGTATACAGAAAGAGTCAAAATGGGAAGAAAGGAGCTGATGGATCAACATGTTGAAGTTCTTACCCATGTAACCAACTGTGCCCACTCTCCCTCGTATCGTCTCCCCTTCAGGGATCTGAACAGCGAGACCCAAGTCGGAGATCCGAATGTGCCCTGAGCAAAAGCAAAAGACAGATTGTTTACCAGAAATTTTCTGAATACCAGTAATTTAACAAAAACAGACGCCTGTAAGTAACATCTGCAGAAGCACACATAGCTGGGGATGTGCTTGAGTTACACCGAATTTCAGGGAAAAACCGGCCGAAAGAAAGGTGGGTATTCTTTTACTTCAAGATGGATGTGAGCAAATTAATGTTAATGCAAGAAAGAGTGCAAGGAGAGAGTAAGGCAAACGTAAAACAGTGCCTCTGCAGCCAAGGAAAGCAGGCCGATACAGTGCAGCTTGTTTGATTTGGACATTGTAGACCAAATTTGTGAAATGAAAAATGAAGGACAAGAAGCACATTTTGAGCCAAAAATCGATGTAGTAAAAACTAAAAAAAGGCAACATACCACGGTCATCCAGAAGGATGTTTTCAGGCTTCAAGTCTCTGCAACAAACAACAAGTTATGAGCTGCTTCTGAAATTTGAGCTGGTCTCAAAAACAATATTTTAGAAGAGTAAGAGTATAACAACATATGTGAAGAATATATGCTCTCAAATGCAGTTTTGATCTTCACCAGAGAAGCAAATTAAGATGTTGGAAAATTTGACGTTTAATGCAGAGCCGTACAAGGTGAGGTCTTTACATTTTTTCTGAAATTACATTTATTTTACACATTAAATAGAAATATTCTCACAACTTTCCTTAAACCTTCTTTGAATCCAACATGCCAATATTAAAAAAAAGAATAAGACTTTTTATATAATCCAGGCTAAAATAGTTAGATCTTTAGAAAAACACGAATAAATTACACCAATGTTCAGCCTGACTGGGCTGAGCAGAAAATAATTACATTTCCAAACCGTGTTTTCAGAGGTACACTAAGAAACTGGAGGTGGATTAGAATTGGACAATTTTTCTGCTTGACCCGCTAGTCAGTAACTCAAAAATCATATCTTTTTCTATTCAATGAATGCACCATACTTTAGTGCTACATGGTCTTGCTAACTCTAACACTCTCTGGCGCTGTAGTCGGTACTGAGGGACAACGACTCATTAAGTTTTATAAATTTTAGCTATATTTTAACAGAGCCATGCTAGCTGTTAAAACAGGCTGTTCCAACAGAGAGCCAGACTTCAACAGGTGCTGATTGGTCCGATCCCTTCAGGGACGAAATGGACCTAACCACAGGGGCAGTGTTTCATTGGCTAATGCCCATTTTAAGTGACAGCGTAGCTACCACGTGCTTGACCATCTCACAAACACAAGCTACAGTAGTAAACACATGCTAATGTACATTGTGGACTAGCAGACCGGCAGAAAGTTTTTGCTCAGGACTCAAAAAAGAATGGTTCTCCACTGTCAGTGGGGTATCTGCACAGGCGATGTCAGGTATTCTGATCATATTTGTGGAACTAAAATTCACAGATTTCCAAAATCTGAAACGAAAAGCCTTGCTTGGATTAAAGCTTGTGCACGACGCATTTGCAGCTCAACCATCATAGGATAAATAAGAACAAAGGAGCTTTATGTTTAGTGAATGAAAAAAATAAAGTCAATAATAAACACATCCATTATGTAAACCTTTTAGCCAAGTACAGCATAATGGAAGAACCGATACAACTTCTACACCTTGAAGCCTGTCTGTTACAGTCTTACGTTAGCTGAACAGATCAATATGCAATGTGTACCGTATCTGACATACATTAAAGATTTCATTTTACCTGAAAAGGCTTTTTACTAAACGGTAATTGTGTTAGCCACGCTAATCGTGTTAGCCACCGAGTACCGTGTCTCAGGCCTAGGCACATTCGAACCCTCTAAACCATGAATGCCTGACTTACCCAGCCTTGCAAGAACAATAGGCATCAGTGATCTTGTCCACAGTTATATTTATGCTGAGGGTGTGAGGATCTGCTGTGTTCCTCATCGACCGGTAGCATTTAGCTGTGACATGCACAATCTTGGAGGCATCGCAGGGCTTAAACACCTTGATGTCATCCAAAAAAGATGACATGAACTTGTTGGTTCCCCTGTTCATTGTCGTGGCTGATATTTTTTGAAAATCCGGCAGAAATGTTAAACTAAATACTCTGCAGAGTATGAAGAGAAATGAAGTTACACATAGAAACTAAGCACCGCGAGGCTTTGTTTGTGAGACATGTGGTCGCATGAGACTTTCGAGGGGCGTTTCTGGGCAGAGCTTGGTAAGGTCCATGGAGCCGTCTGATACAGGACGTCAACTTTAAGCTCTTCTTGTGCCGTTTCAGTTAAACTGATATTAATGATGGCTTCTGCTGGATTTGAAAATGTGGGCAACCTTTAAGAGAGTGTTAAGGTGAGAGTTGGCGTTCTCCAGGAAGGAGCCATGATTTTTATGTCAACGCTAACACTATCAACCATGCTAACTGCTAATGTAGGATGCTATCGACAGCTTAAACTGCGGGTCTGCAATCTGCAGCCCTTTAAACCTTCCACAATAGCTCTTAATAACTGGCTTAAAATGAAATCAACTAAGGTTTTAAATAGAAATTTAGTACCAAATAATGGTTTTACCAGTAAGATTTTTTTCCATGACAGAATGACACTAAAAATACTAAAACATTTTTGTCATGTTTGAAACTAAGCTCTTTTCTCCATTTTTCATGAATTTCAATATCCCAAATAAAAAACTGTACCCATCTTCTTGTTTTCTTTGCTAATGTTTTATGTTTTTCTCTATTTTAGAATCTAAAACAGATAGAAAATGTGTTTCTATGAAAATGACATCAAATTTCCTGAAGTAAAATTTGCCAAAAAAATATAAGCAGTCTTTTTCTTTAATTTAAAGTCATGTAACATTTGTGGCTCTGAAGTTTATTTAGCTGGACCAAGGCCAAATGTAGCTCTTAGGATTGTAAAGGTTGCAAATCTTTTGCTTAAACTGTCAACTCCACCTCATTTTGTCCCGTTTTGAATTTCATAAAGCTGTTTTATAGTGACTGCTCTCTTATGCAGCAGCACGACTTCGCCTAAGCTCCCACCAAACATAATAAACGTAGCTCACAGCAGGAAAAATGGAAAGACATTTTCAACGATGCTTGTTCAGCTCCTAAAAATGAATCAGAATCATCCAATGCAATCAGCAGGTCAAAACCACAGATCTGGAACTGACCTCAAATCAGTGACTCAAGCCTGAACTGAAGCAGTGCGAACTGAAACCACAGAGACAGCTGTTTCCTCTGACACACGCAGAGATCAATGAACATGTTTTTGCAGTTATAGCTGCTTGAGGCCTGGAGATTTAGCGGCGTCTTTTTCTTCTATGAGCACCTGTGTTTATGTTCCCATTTCTCACTGATTTTGACAGACGCATTATGCCTTCTAAGAATCTGTATGTAAATCAAATTGTCCTTCAGAAACATTTTCTCTGGAACAACCGATTGCATTCTCAAAATATCCCCGAAAACCTTCAGCAAGTAAAGTGTCACCTGTAGACTATCCTCTCGCGGTGCAGATCCTCAAGGCCACAGCAGATCTCAGCAGCGTAGAAAAGGGCCCTTTGCTCGTCAAAGCCAGAGTTTCCCATGTTGTAGATGTGGAACTTTAAGTCACCACCATTCATTAAGGTCAAGACCAGGCACAGCGCATCCTTGGTCTCATAGGCATAAGCTAGACTAACCTGGAGGAGGGAGGAAAAAAAAACAAAACAAAGAGATACATTTACGGAAGCGGTAATGAACCTGGATCAGAGACCGGGTGGGAGGAGTTGGATAAAGAGAGAGAAATGAGAGGATGGGGCACAACTCTAATATCAGAGCTGTCTCCCCAAATATTCATCAATTATCCCAAATGGATTGTCAGGAACGTACACAACGTGAAAACCAAAGAAGACGTATCCCAGAGATGGAAAATCCATCTTCCTGCTCTTGCTCCATCATCAATCACTCTCCTTTTTCCTTCTTTCCCACAAGCCTCCCCCCTTCTCCTCACTTCCCTGCTGTGGGTCAGTGACACACAGGGTACAGTGTGTGCATGTGCAGTTGTGTAAAATGTTGCTGCCATCAGGAGGGATCCCATCTGCTATGGAGCGTGTAGAGAGAAAATACAAGGAGGGAAGAAAAATGTTCCTATGGGCCAAGTGAGCAACAAACATCCAGCATATATAATTTTATTGTGTTATTTTATGGTACAATTGTGACAAGAATAAAAATAAATGATTGCTTCTCTTTTAGGCAACTGTACGGCTGTGACTGCATGGTTCAGCATTCATAAAACCGCAAACACAAGTACTACTTTTGAGAAACATACCCATTTAAAAAAGGAAACTTAAAAAAAAGATTAATAAAACTGGACACCATAACTTAATTTAATTTTTAAATTCACTAACATTTATTTAGGCTCTTGTGGAACAAATAGTAAATACATAATTTCTGACAATAGTGTCAGTTTTGTTTTGTATTTGACGTGATTGATAGAAATGTTTCAAGGCAACAATAAATCAAAAATACTTACTGTGACAAGAAATTTTTCACGATAAATAATAAGCGATACAATAAAAGCCCACCACAAGGATGTAGTGTAATTTCACTATAAAAACATTAAATGCCCCCAAAAAACTGAGACAATCTAATCTGATTTTAATTTTTCACTGCCAATTGTCGTTTTTATTCCATTCACATTTTCCAATTTATACTAAGGGATTTGAACAACCAAAAAAAAGTTAAAACTAGACAAAACGAACAAAATTCATCCATTCATCATCTACACCTATTTGTCCTTGCAGGGGTTCAAACATAAGGCAACAATGCTATCAAATACTCTATCTTGCAGAATTAAAATACAATTGTTTTAAATAATAAAAATTTATCAAATTACATATATAAAAGAAAAATCTATATCTGCAGTACTTACTGAACCACCTTTGAAATACACAAGCATAATAAATAGTTTTATCAATTAAATCTAGGCAAAACCCTTACTACTGCTACTTTCCTTTATACTGCCGTCTATTTTGTGCTTGCATCAACACTGATAGGGATATTAGAGTAAAGCGTAAGTCAAAAAGATGGGAAACAAACTGCACCACAGTGCGGTAGCGCTACCTTACTTCCCCTGCTACACACATCAGAGCAGAATGACCCCTGTGGCTCAAATTCCCATGTATCCTCCCACACTGAAAGCGCACGGGCAGGCTAATGGTATGCATTGACTAATCGTATGCACCAATCACAAAAAGGTAAAGAACAATTCTGAGAAAGAGGAACGAGGACTTGGAGAGAGCACTTGACTCTTCTCCTCGCTGCTGCTGCTGTTTGGTCAGCGTTTCCAGGCAACTGTACTGCTCTTGTAGGTAGAGAGGCACATCAAGAGTCATCAGTTCTGCCTGCAGCACCCAGAACCAACACACACATATACACACACACACACAAGCGTTAAAAAAAACTAAAAAAACATGCCAATCCCAGGTGACTGGAGCTGCAAGTCTGAGGTTCAGCAACATACCCACTCCAACCTCTGTGTGCGAGTGTGTGTGTGTGTGTGTGTGTGTGTGTGTGTGTGTGTGTGTGTGTGTGTGTGTGCGTGTGCGTGTGTGTGCGTGGGTGCGTGTGTGTGTGTGAATGAGCATGCCTCTACCATGACTCACTCAAATCAAGGGCGCACAACATAACTCACGCTGCATCAGAAATCGACTAATCCAACACTCTGCACAACCTCGACACAGCTGTTGGCTACAAGTGGCGAGAACGAAGAGGCTTCGAGGCACAGCGCTGCCGAGCGAAACATCAATTCCGTCGTTCTGCGACAGCCAGTACGCGTTCCCACAGGGGATGGTCAAAATTATTTCCACACAGCAATCTAAAGCCATATCAGAATCCTTTTTCAATCACAATTCTTGTCGGATTGTTGTGAAAAAAGTACTCCAACATTGTGAAAGCACAAAATATTACCAAGTGCTTTTCGTCTACTTTGTGGCGCAAATATTTTAGTACGCTCGAAATAAGACAAAACTAATTTATAAATAACGCTTCAGCAATAAATAGGAGCTTGTTTTAAATCAATAATTTATTAATATTGAAAAAAAACCTACTTGTTGGTGTAATCTGCCAGTGGAGAGCTACTTGTAAGACAAAACTAAGATATTTGCACAAGAAACTAGATCAAAAATATTCTGGCAGTGACGTTGCAGATGTCAAAGCTCTGATCTTTGTT
Organism: Micropoecilia bifurca; assembly: GCA_903067075.1. Lineage (NCBI taxonomy): Eukaryota > Metazoa > Chordata > Actinopteri > Cyprinodontiformes > Poeciliidae > Micropoecilia > Micropoecilia bifurca. The sequence continues at coordinate 24,381 of CAEGAF010016934.1, forward strand.
CCACTACAGTCCTAATGAAGTGCAAATCCTTACACCAAAATCAGACGTGATCATTATTGAGAACAAATCTGAAAAGGCCGTCTAGCAGTCCGAGTCATAGACCACATGGGCAATACAACACAACATTATGTAATCCACAGCAACGATGTCAATAACCACACACATACACACACATAGCCAGCTATTGCTTAGGCTATTGTGAGCATCTGCAGGACATGCAGCATCACTTTTTGATAAGCGATGCTGCATGTCCTGCAATCCAAATCAAGTTTGTTTTGGTTTTTACTGTGATTTTTATGTCCAATGTTGGTTGAACAAGCTGATTTATTAGTTGGAGGTCAATAAAGATCAATATTAGACTACATTTTTTTGCTCTATATTATCTCAGAATGGTCCGTCCCTCCAGCTCGTCTGAGATTTAAAAGAATTATAAATATGTCAAACTTCCAACATTCGCAGATTTATTTAACAGAAGTAAATCGTAGCAAAAGTACACTTTCTTCTCCTGCAGTGATGTATGTCTGTGCAAACACCTTGGGCAAATGGAAAGAGAAACACACATTCCTGGTTGTGCAGTTGTGCTTCAGAGTCGATATCAACATACAACAGGATAACTATATAAAAGAAGGTATTTCCATTTCTTTTTTGATTGTTTAATTGGGAAGGAAACAAGTAAAACGCTGATACGGGTAAAAACTTTTGTGTTAGCTAGAGTTTATGAACAGCAAGAGAAAAGAGAGCATTCAGAAACTGGACTTCATTAGATTTTTCCTCCCCCAAAAGGTAAGCAGCCGAGACCAAATATTTGCACACATTGTACGAGAAGAGGACCATCACTTCTCTGTTTGTCTGACATTTAATCAAAATACACGTTTTCTGTTTTTAGGTCAGTTAAATGACTGCATCGACTAGGAGCCAGAATAAAAGAAAGAGAAGTTTAATTATTTCAAATTTAGATGAATGCAAACATACCTTAATTATTTGATAGATGTATGAACTTAGTCTAACCTTTCTCTCGCTCACAGACACAAACTTCTTAAGCTCTGACCAAATTTTTCCAAACGCCTGTGGTCAGGGCTTTGTGATGGCCCCTCTAAAACGTCAGTTCTGTTGTCCTTTAGCCTCTTTGTTAATAATTTGGTAGTATACTTACGATAACTGTCTGTTTTAAGCCTAAGCTTCAACTTCCTAGCTGAGGAAAATGTGCTTTCATCATGAGGCCATCTATTCTGTCAAACGTTCGGTCCACACATCATGATGCTGCCAACACTGTACTTTACAGTCGGAATGATCTTCTCTGGTTTGTAAGCCTCCCCATTATTCTTCCAATCAAGAGGAATAATGTCCCACAGTTCTACTTTAGTCTCATCGGACCACCGGACATGTCTCCAAAACTGAAGGTCTTTGTCCCTGTGTGCATTTGTAAACTGTAATCTGGTTTTCTTTGTTGTTTGTGGAGCAACGGCTTCTTCCTCGCCGAGTGGCCTTTCAGCCCAAAACCGGTACAGGACGCGTTTCACGATGGATGACGATGTTGTCGGGAAGATTCTGGCTAAATCTAGTCCAAGATGTTTGGATGTTTTTATGGGGTTTATACAAACCAAGACAGCGCTATCTCTGGACCCTTCCTGGGCGGAATGACGGCAGGACATGCTGGACAGGACATGCTGCTTACGCTTGTATGGAAATGTCCGAACATTTCCATACAAATAAATACAAATCTAAAGAATGCAGTCATTATTCTGGCATTTAGCAAATAGAAATAATTGTATCAATCCTAACCGACTCATTTCATGTCAGACACTGAGAATGCATTTGGTTTTAAGTGTGTGTTTACCTGCAACGCAGTCTGACTTGCAGACGATAGCATAAAACCATGACAATTTGTTGGCAAGAATAAATGTTCATTCAGTTTCAAGGAAATACTGAAACATTTGAGGCTGACGGCATGCTGCAAATAAACCCAAATTTCAGGTGTTTGCATCCTCTAAATAAAATACTGAATATGACTTTGATTTGATGCATTCAAGCAACATAAGTGGTCAGAATGTTTACGTTTTCCTGAAATCATTCAAGACAATATTTTTGTGGTTTTATTGTAATAAATTTCTCTCCTCAAAGCCAAACAAGCAGAACTCCAGTTTTGCCGCATCTAACTTTTGGCAGGTGATGATTAAAGGATTTGCAAACACGTCATTTGTTTTCATTTGCAGGATCCTGCAGCCGCAAGCGCCAGACATGCATGCATACGACACAGATGCAATTCAGGGAAAGGTTGAATAAGAAAAAAAGTCGTACTTACTACAAAACTACTGTTAACTTTTTCTAATATGCGTTTTTCGTTTAGTGCCATTGCTTCACCTTTTCTCTTCTTCACCCGTTTCTTTTCCAGCTTTTTACAGGCGTACATCTTACCGGTGGCACGTACTTGGCAGGCACAAACCTAAGAAAGCGAGCAAAATGGGCTCATGTGAATCTGAACAACTTGGTTTATCTATTTAAATATTAAATATTACACAGTTACACAACAATCAACCTGATCTTACCTCGCCAAATCCACCTTTTCCTAGTACTCTGTAATGTCTGAAGGTATTTTTGGTTACAGGTTGCCTGGAGGGATAAAAAATAAACAAAAAAAACAAGAAGAAGATGTTAAAAACGGGAGAGAATAGTGTTAAAGGAGAGAAAAAGGGCTTAATATTCCAGCTGATGTCACTCTGACACACCATGTGATGTAGCAGACAGATTAATGGTCTAATTTATTATTAATCCACTCTGATGACTGCTGTTTCCATCCTGCTCTTTTCCTCCAACCATTATGCAAAGTATAAATTATTAACCTCTCGCAGAGACAGACTGATTGGCAGCCCCACCTTTATGTATTAGAGCAAACATTGCTGCTGCTGCTACTTATATGACTAATAGGCTCTGGTGTCAGCCATTTTCTAAGACCAAGAGAAAGCAGTACATTCTAAATGTTCTCCATAAACAAGATCACAGTGGATGCTTTGCGTTTGCCGGCTCTACCCACCTTTCCAACCATTTCCACTGCAGGAAGCGAGAAAAATACATGGACTCCTGGTAGGAGGAAAATGGAGCTCCGCTCAGATAATCGCGAACTATTCTGGAGGGGGGAGGGAGAACAGAAAGAGGGGTTGTGATTATTCTGATAAGACGAACTTCTCACCAGGCTGCAGAGCAACATTAAATCACGATCTACTCCCCAGCATGTGTTTACGTTTGTGCAGCCCTGTAATTTTGTGCATTGCTGGCTAAGTTGCTGTTCACAGCAACTTTCAGTGGATAAAAGATAAAAAACAACAACAACCAGGTTTTAACACTGTGAAAAATACAAACTGCCTTTGAACTGGGTCGAGAGATGATTTCACGCAGAACAGTAAATATAATGTGACTAGAAAGTCAAATGGGGAAGTGGGTTGTGTTATTTGAACACATCAAACAAAAACCTAGACCACAAATAAAAAACATTAAAAAAGGCTTTGTGGATTTCACACTTAAAACGTAAAGTAGCACCGCCTCTTGGGAAAATGTCAGAAAACTGACAATCTGGGAAAATGAGTCGGCTCCTTTCTTTGACTTCTGCAACACTCCCTTCATATGCAAGTAATAAGCTGTGCTGTGCTGCCCAGACAAGGCTGTACAGTGATAAAACATTATAATGCTTCAGAATAAAGGCAGCGCCAGGTTAGGGCAGAAATCTGGGTTGTGGACGGCAAAGCACACTTTAAAAATGTAATTCCTGTGTCACAATCAATTTTACTGGACGATTAATTGTCTCAGAGGTTATTGCGATAAACGATAATATTGTTATTTTGAGGTCATTTTTCGAGTAATATAACGGTAATGGAATAATACCGTTACAGCGTCTATCAGACCAATGAACTTTAATTTCTAACAATCACTTAACACTGTAACTGGAAAACATTTTAAACATCCACACTAAAACAAAACACACACATTTGCTGAAGTCTCTGTAAACACAATCACCCTTCAAAAACGGGGACAGCTGAGAGCCTTGCTCCAGGCTGAAGCCATTTGTCATCCAGAAAGAGAGACATGAGAAAAACAAAATCATGCAGATGGAAATTATCAAGCTCATTTGAATTTATTATGGGATTAATTGTTGCTTATTGTGACAGGCTTACCTCACAATCGTTTGAACTAAATAAATAAATAAATAATTTGAAATAATTAAGTTAAATAAAACTTAAAAAAAAAACTAAAGTTAAGTAAATTAGAAATAAAGTAAAATAAAAGTGTCACGAGATGGAAATATTTCAGTACTGTCAAAGTATGCAATGACATATTAGTTAAGACAATTCAAAGACCATCTATAAAATACAGAAAATTTTTAACAAATAAGTAAAATAAATGCAAAAAGCTTTAACCATGATAAATAAAATGACTTGAGCAAGTGGACAGTCCATTACAACAGCAGAGAGAGACGACGGATCAACACACATGTCTAAGGAAGGAAGAAAATTTACTTCACACGTTTGTGTTGGCACTGCAGGAGGAAGCCGGAGTACCTGGCGAGAACCCATGTATGCTTTGGGGAACATGAAGTCTCGGCAAAGAAATGCTGTGTGGGATTTGAATCTAGAACCTTCCTGCTCAAAACCTTAAATACAGCGAAATACAGTTTATTCTGCAAAATGATGTATTATTTAATAAGATAAATCATCTAGATAATTTACACTCAAGCTACATGTTTACATTTCTTTTAAAATTTTTGCCACGATATTTCTAAAATCCTGAAATACCTTCAGATCTTCCACAACTGTGGTATGATCAACTGCTGTCATCTCATCAAAAACAAGCAAATTTCTGCATGTACAGAAAACCGTAACACTCCTCTGTTCACAAAACCTGCGAGTTACAGAAAAAAGCTCGTTTTGTTTTAACTCGCTACTCACAGACAAAAACTAAAGTCAGAGCAAATATCCGACCTCTATATCCAGAATGATGACGTAATGCTGATGTTGGGTTCAAAAATTTTTTCCCAAACCATAATTTGAAAATACTTTAACACTAAGCAAGGCAAGTAAAGCTGCCTGTGGTCAGCGCTTGCTGCTTTGGCCAAAACCCTTCAGAGTTTCCACAAGGAAAGCCCCCCTGCTGAGACAGAATGAAACATATGCTATGTCTCTGTGCAGCACAGATTCTCTGTGTATGAGAGTAATATACATACAAGCTGTCAACAGGATCTCAGGAACACAATCCCACCGATTAATATCTTTCCTCTTCAAATCTTCCTGGTTTAAAGTTTAAAGAGCCAAGCCGTGACCAAGCTGTGCTGGATCATGGTCTATGTGGCGCAAACGGAGTGAGAAGAGAGACGAGAGGATGAGGGAAAACTGCACTGAAGGGTGACACTATGCTCAGGATATGACATAACACCATGTTGGACCGCAGCACAGGAAGGAATATCCAGGAGCGAGCAAATGTTCTGCCAGACGTCACGTTTCCTACAGCTGAGGCACAGCACTTCATTTAAAAACACGGAGGGAATCTAAAAGCATAATGATCGTGGAGAAATGGAAACTTGAGGAAATCTTTTGTTCATGTTCTCCAGCCATTTCAGGTTTACACATTTATGATGATCTGAGGAAGTGCGTTTGCTGAGGAAACGCCTCTTAGCTGCAGCTGTTGTTCTCCTGGGTTGTTACTATATAGAGAGAATAATGAACTCAGACAAATTAGATGGAAAGAGTACATTTTAGGTGTGGACTTTGACTAGGTCATTATCACAAACACATCTTCTTTGAACTAAACACGTCCAAGTGTGTCTCTGGTTGGACGTCAGTTGTCCTACTGGACCTTTGTCCTTGTCTCAACGGGTTTTCTTCCACCATTGTCCTGTATTTAGATCCACCCATCCCATCAGTTCTGAAGAAAGGCATCCCAAAAGCATGATGCTGCCAGCACCGTGTTTCACTGTGGGGAATTCGATATAAGTGCATAAAGTTTAGCTTTAGTTTCATCTGAGACTTCTGAATCCAGCTGGTTGAACTTTATCTTCCTTTTTAGGGTTAGTACGAAAATATGCATCGGAAAAATGATAAACAATGTAACTTTTTCTCCCGTCTCTTTTGGACACGTCCAAAGCACTCGAGTTCTGTTATTTTATTCAGTAAGAATAAACCTTGTGGTTGTCAAACTCTGATCCTCACTTTTCCTGAATTCCTTTTAAAACATTTTTCTGAGGATCTAAAGTGAGTCACTGGTCCACCCCACACTGAGTCTGTGCAAAAGTTTTAAACCATGCCTTAAGAAAAGCAGAAACTTCACTTCTAATGAGTCAAACTTTTCTGCTTTTCTCTTAAATTGGCTTTATTCCACAATTTAATATTTTCTCCTTTTTCCGCTCATTTTCTGCCCAGTCCTGGACAAAAGATGATTGTTTGAGAAACTTTGCTGAAGTCACTTAAAAGATCACAAGAAAATCTACTCGCAAGCAAAGTAGGGTGAGCCAAGACTTTTTGTACCTGCCAGGTGATTCATTCAAAAGTGGACAACCTAAGAAGGTGTAAAATATGGAAATTTCCCTCGAGTCACAATACAGTCACTAAATCCTTACACAAACATGAAAGCACGTTTCCAGGAAACAGGTTGGAAGAAATAAAACAGTCTGCTGGCGAGAAAATATCAACAGCATATTTGAGGCGTACAAGTTTAGCTGCTCGCTCACTAGAACCACCGAGACGCTGAAGTGTCTCCAAAACACACATTGGAGCAGATCATCTGTGGTTAAATTGTCAACAAAAACACTGGATGGTACAGAAAGAGGTCAGAGTTGGATCCCAGTATTCCCAGTCTGATTTTGATCAGCCTGCGTGGTTTATATGAGCTTCGTTTCCAACCAGCCGTGAAGACATTCAGGAAGATAACGCCATCAGCAGCGCTTCAGTTGACTTTGGAGCCGGTGCTTAGAAACCGTAACAGCGGACGGACAACCAGAAAGAGTAAAATTAGGACTTATTCACCGCGATTAGCTGATCACGACTGTCCATTTATTATCCGACAGGACAAAAAAAAACAAGAAATAAACTCCTGTGCTGACGTTCGGTAAAGCTCTAAACAGCTTGTGTCCAGGATGTGTGGATAGAGATTTTAACTTCCCTTTTCTTTATACTGGACCTGTACCAATTCTGGATGGAGGAAAGATCAGCCCTGATTATACAACATGACGAGGCCTGTCACAATAAACAATAACTCAATTGATATAACATGATAAATTAAAACAAGCTCAATCATTTCTATTTGCCTGATTTATCGTTTTTTTCTCTTTTCTTTTTCTCTTTTCACCAAAAACTGGACCAAAAACTGGACCAAAAACCTTTTCATTCTGGTGTTTTGCTCTCAACTGGCCATTTTTTAAGGAAAATATTATCTGCAGACGCTTCATAATTCATTTATTTGTCATTTCTGTTGTTTTGTTTGTTTATTCTGGATATTTAAAATCTCGTCCTGTTCCAGTGTTAAATGTTCATCTGAATTTAAAGTTTATTAATCTTTGAGAATGTTCTTGCATTACTATGCCGGCTGGGACAATTTATCTTCCAGAATTTTTTTTTGTCATTTACAGGTCTAAACATGACTGTCATATTCACAACTAAAAAATGTTTTTACAATATTGCCACAATACAAAAAAATTTGATACAACAGGTCCATTTCAGGAGCCATGATATTATTCTGGCATACTGGGAGCTGAAATCAATCTACTGAATGCTTAAGAAATGGCAACTTATATGAGAAAAACAGAATTATTGATGAAGAAGAAAATTGATTTATGCGTCATGTTTTATTTTGTAAACCAAAATCCTTCAAAATTCACACATACATCTAGTCCACCTGCGTGTAGTTCAACCCCAACCCCATCGCCTGAAAGAATTCATAAAAATCTTTCCTTTATGGAACAGAGTTTAGAAGGAATTCCTCAGTGTGACTAAAAGCTATTGGGGAGTGAAAATTACCACTATAGTGGTGGCTGCATCATGTTATGGGGATGCTTTTCTTCAGCAGGGATATGGAAGCTGGACAGTGACAAATATAGGGCAGTCCTGGAAGAAAACCTGAGAGGCCCGTTTATCCGGCTTAGCCACGATTCTTTTTTGTTTGCTTTGAGCCGTCTCCTTTTTTCTATCTGATGCAAACCATCAGATAGAAATGTGTTTAAGAAAAATGCTCCATTTCTAAAGACTTCAGATTTCCTTAAAACTTATAATTATCTGTTACCTCATGTTGGTCTATCACACAAAATCCCAAGGAAATGTACATCTCTAATATGACAAAGGTCAAAATGTGTGAATACTTAATAAATACGGCCATTCTGGAAAATATTTTAGGCACGTGACAACAGTTTGTAAAATAACACGCCAGCTGATGCAAAAGGAAGATTTTTTTTTTTTTAAAGGTTCTATGATAATATCAAGCCCACCAGTTCTCGTGCCAAATTTCTGCTAATTTATCCAAGCAAACCAGTGATGCACCTGGAACATACATCACCTGTAACTTTAGCTTTAACTGCATTTATCAGAGAACAAAATGTTATATATGAATTACTGATGACCTTGACATCATGTGTTACTACCACGCACATGATGCAACGTACCATGAGGGTCATGGTTTTTCCGGCAGCACTTATTGAGCTAAAACAAAGTTAGATGGCAGAATACAAGTACTAGTGTGTGTGTGTGTGTGTGTGTGTGTGTGTGTGTGTGTGTGTGTGTGTGTGTGTGTGTGTGTGTGTGTGTGTACGTGAGCGCAGTAAAAAAAGAGCCAGTCTGTTTGCTTCCTCTGGCTCTCAGCGGAGGAAGCAGCAACACCTGCACCGGAGTGCGTGTTTGTCAACCTGCGTGTACGAGGAAGACTGAGGTGGCTGTTGTTTCCATGCCAGCCGTCCGGATGCTTTCCCTGCCCGGCGCTGCGTTTGTGCGTGTGCGTTTACGAGTGTTGCATAACCCCAGGTGTCAGCTGTCCCGCCATTACCAAAGACGAGACGGTGCCGCAAGAACACGAACCGTCCCCAATGGAGCCGCCGGCTCCGTACGCTGATGGCAACAATCCGTGGCAGAGGTAAGTCGCGAGCGATCTATACACGTTTTGTTGCTGCGCGCGAGTCCGATCGCAGCTGGAGGACGAGGGATGAGTTTCGAGACTTACTTGGTGCAGTCGTTGAAGAGCTCCTTGCATGGACTCTGCTCCAGCCTCTCCCGGCACCGAGCGATAACGTCCTGGGGAATGTCGGGTAGATGGGCCGCCGACTGGAAGGAGACAAAGAAACACAAGATGAGATGGAGGAAGGGGAATTCTAAAGTACTTTACACCAGTAATGTTTTGATGATATATAAAAATTTTCCACTCTAAAATTATCAAAGTTTTCAGTCATGTTTAAAATAAAATACAAGTTGACTGTGAACCTCTGTGGACAGAACAGAAGTGCACAAGGAGAGGAGAAAGAGAAAGAAAGTCAGAAAGTCAGAAAAAGAAAGCGAAAGAGAAAAAGAAAGAGTAAAAACAGAGAATAAAGAAGGAAAACAAAAGAGCAGAAGGAACACGAGGAAGGAAGAGAAGAAGTAAAGAAAGAAGGACGGTCAAAAGGAATGAATGAAGGACTATATAAATATAAATAAAACATTTTTTCATTGTCTGGTTTACTTTTTCACTCTATAATACAGATCAGGGAAATACTGAAATCAAGCATCATTGTTTTCCAGATTGTGTAGAAATCCTGGGCACAATTTGATCCACAGAGAATGACAAAGATGATTTAGTCCCGCCAAAGTTCACTTTGGATATGGATTACAGTAAATCATCCCTAGCACTCTTTCCTAAGTGATCTGAAATTAGCTGTAGTCATGAAGGACCGTGAAATCCATCAGAGTGACCAAACACATTATTGGAAAGCTTAGTTTTGGTGGAAATCACTGCAGTGACAATTGCAAGAACACAAAGTTGTGTTTCTCACAGCACAGTAATTTCATCATCTGCTGATCCTCACAAATGAGGGGAAAATGTTTTACATCTGTACAATGTCAAGCCATCAGGGCAAACCTGCATTTTCAGATATAAATTACTTATCACCGACTCTTACAACGACTCATTGGAAGTTTAAGACGTAAAAATGTAACAACTGGTTCTGAATCAGAGTAAACATGTTCATGCGTCTTACCCCGTTATTAAAGTATGTGTCTAATACATTCAGTCCACAGTCCCTCCTCTTCTCGTCGGGAGCTAGCTGGTACATGGCCTGTCGGAGGAGAAACAGACACGTGAGCGGCGACGCCATGCTAAGCCACGCTCGTTCAGCCATCTTTAATACTTCTCCAAATAAGGGGAGAGAGAGAGACGGGCAGAACGGGAGGCCCTGAATCCAGAAAAAAAAATAACGGGTTAAGAAGAGAAAAGGAGAAAGTGATGAAAGGAACTCTGCGAAACGACAACTTTATTCTTCTTCACGCTTCATTCATTACAATTGTTGCCCGACAGGATGACGAGCTGTGCCTCTGGTCAAATATGGCCGTACGTGGGGAAACGGTCTGGGAGTTTGACCACCTCCAGCCACCTGTTCTGTTTGAAAACAAGCTCTGCAGAGAGGAACAGGACCAAGCGCTGCAAATATGCATCACAGCAACAACGTGACACTCCGGAGGGGAAACGGCAGAACACACATAACCCTAGAGATTTATTCAAATAGGTGCATTTTTAGTGCTCGCAATGAAATGTCTTACCAAGTATTTTTGGTCTAGTTTCTAGTGTAACGATACTACACTTGAAATGGTGAAAGTCAGTAATTCCTTAATATTAATGAAAAGTACTAGTCTGCCAATGGAACAAGACATTTTTTTCTATTTTTATCTATATTATAAGTGGGGGGAAAATCTGGCACTAGTACTTTTTCCAGTTCATATCATTCTATTTCTTGAAACTGAAAAGTTACTAGTTAATTTTGTCTTATTTTACAATATTTGCATTCAAAACTAGACCAAATACACTTAGTGAGACTTTTTGTGTCTTTGCAGTGTGCCTGCACACCGTGAAAACCCCTAACATTGGTCCTCATTAAACAGGCACGACCCCCCTCACCCCATGTGTTTCCTTTCTTGCATACCACCAGGGGCCTAGACACAAGCTCGGGCCTGTGTTTGCTTGCTCACCCAGGGGAACTGCCTCTGACGTGGGACTGACCTCATGGAGGAGCGCAGAGGGGAAGAGGAGGGGTCTGCTCTTTAACAACCAAAGTCACTAATCACCCACCCATGCAGGCAGAGCGCCGGTTTACCGCTCCCATTTCTCGCTCTGCACGGCCCGATGTAGGCCGAGACCCAGCTGACAGATGGACGATGTGAGGAAAAACATGACAAGCAAAGAGAGCATCTGGGACAGCTGTGGGATCGTCAAAGACTGCGACGGGTAATCGTTAAAGTATTTGGCAAAAATTTACAGACCAAAACAAAGTTATGTGGGAATTTTAAAGAAGAAAATTAAAATAGTTTATACAGACAGCATAATAAAAAATAGTAAAATCAAGCAATAGAAACATTTTTCCACATCTGTTTCAATATAAAAGTGAAGGCGCTACATGCTACCAAACTCTGCTCTTACCACAGCGTCCATGAAGTCGATGCAGCGCTTCAGCTCTGGCCGGGTGTCACAGTACTGACGGAACAGCAGCCGACCGATGGGCTGCTTCTCACATAGACTGGTGAAGTCCCTCTCTGCAGGGAGAAACACAAGGAAATGAAATGTAGCGGCTGTCCTCCAGCCTGGTTCAGGTTACCTCTGAGGGAAATGACAATCACTACGCTTCTACTGCGTAGCCATCAGCTTTTGCTCCCCTCTATATCGCTGGCGGACTGCCGTCTTGTCGTTTGTGTGTAGTAACACAGTGTTGAAATAAGTTTTACTTCACATCTATCTTCTGAGGAGGCAGACCTTTATGTAATTGCTTATAGCCGGCGTGAGCAGCAATTTACCCAGCTTACTAAAGGAAAATGTGTTGTTTTTTCTTTGAACGCTAACTTCCTAATTCAGCCTCAGACCTTCCAGCAACCAATAATCTAACAGAGACTGTTAAATTTAATAAGAACATTTTTAATAACCTCCCAATAAGATTATAAGAGTATTATAATCTTATGTCATTGGCAAAGCATTGCAAATCCTTTGAAAATCAAAAGTTTCAATCATATAAACGTATATTTTTGACAACTGGGACGATTTACCGACACCAAAACTCTATCGCGTTCATCTTGATTGATCTCTTTGACGAACGCAGAACGTATTCTGATCTCAAGACATTCCCAGGCTAGAGTGGGAAGTGATGGTCTCTCTGACAGGTGGTGAGTGTTCGCTGTGGCCTCCTGTACAGCAGGACAAACCTCCAAGGAAGACGGCCGGGAAGCATCCCAATCGGATGACCAAACCATCTGGACAGAATCCTTTTTAATTTGATGAACAGCAGCTCTGCTCTGGTACTCCTCCCGCCGTCTCTTTAAAGCTGAGCTCATTTCAGCTGCTTTTAGCCTTGTTTCACTCAACATACACATCTCACAAAAATAGGTGAAAGACAAAAAAAAGCAAAAAACTAAACGAGAAGCCTTTCCGTCTTGGCTTAGGTTTTTTATTCCCCCACCACCATTAAAGGCTGCTGCACCTCCCACTTTGCTGCAACCAATCTGCCATCAATCTCCTGCTCCAACCTACAATCCCTTGGGAGTAAGACATCAGGACAAGCATGGAGCATTTTGTATGAATTATCAAACCACATGATGGATGCATAACTTTTACCATGTCTCAAAATATATTACTTGTTTGAATTTTGACATTCTTATTTTAAAAAACGATTAAATATATGTGGGAACTAATTTCCAGCAGTTTGTTTGAGGACAGTATAAACTGTATCGTCATGGTGTAGTGTATTAGCTGTTCTTATCTGAATTCATCTGTTTATGAACTTTATGACGTCTCATTTTTGATCTGTGGTGTTTAATGTTATAATGGGCCACAGTTCACAGCTTTACAAGCCTCACTCTCCTGTAGAGGTTTTCTACAACATGGTTGCATTTGTGTCATTTCAAGACCCGTGACCGTGTTCATGGGAATATTTGACCATTCTTCCGGAAGTCCATTTGTGAGCTCAGGCACTAATGTTGGAGGAAAAAGTTTTTGTTTCCAGCTCTAACTAATCCAGTTAAATGCACACCAGTCTCCTGAAAGTGACCCATTCTCTCACTAATATTTGCAGGAGCCGTCTGCATGCCCTTTATGCACCTACGGCCCTGGAAGAGGCCTACAGAAAAAGCAGGACATGCAAATTAGTTTTTTTTCCTTGGAAACAAATCAGACCGATTGTATTGTTGTTTTCTGTTGGGATTTCAGGCTGTTTTTTTTCCTGTGCAGCTGGTCACACCTTATTAGAACCAATTGGGTCCATTTGACTCATATTTCCTCTTTTACCAAATGAGGAAGAAGACTCGGGTTGCTCTCTAGCATTGGCCGATGGTCAGGATAGATCCACACTCACACAGAGACACACACACAAAGCAAACACAAAAACACAAATGCATGTATTTGTAGAAACTAGGGGAGGAAGAAAACAAATAAAAAATAAAATAAAATAAACACCAAATCTTTACTGTAGTTTTTATTTTATTTTAAAAGCATCATGTCCTCTTCTTTGTAGCTCACAGTGCCACTTTAGACCTCATCACTGTGGGAAATCCAATGTTCTCAAACGACTGAGTAAAAAAAAATAGACCATTTGAGATTTTTATTGCTTCCTTGTAAGCAAGACGGCCACATTTTAAGTCCAATCACAAAAGTTCTCGCCAACACATCTTTAACTCCACGAACAACACTTTATCCTCACTTTTGATCCTTTACCACAATCCTTTGGAGGCTTGTGCACTCCTACATAAAATGAGCAACTCCCTGTCAGATTATTAGAGGGTATCTTGAACGATAATAAAAATCAGGGCCATTTGTTTAAACAATACAGCACTTCCTCTAGGTGCGCATGTGAAAAAAATATTATGTATGACATTTATAATTGATCGTCTAATAGATAAGCGGCATGAGAAACCCGTTTATGGTCAGACTGTTTGCTGGGAAACTATGTACAAAATGAGAAAAGATTTGTGGTTGTGAAAAGACGGCGTCTGTGTTTTTATGTTCAGAAATATTTTCTTCTCATCCTGGCTTCACTCAGCATCCAACCTAATGTGCACCGATTCTCAGATGTGCAGCAGATCTCCTTACTGGCTGCACAGACATGCTGCAGACTGGAGCAAATTACTGTTGAAAAAAGAAAAAAATCAATCTCCACTGCAGTTAAATGCTTAAAAACAACAAGAAGGGAAAAACTTAGAGAGGTAACTATTTACCCAAAACAAAGACCGCTTTAATCACAAAGGTTTATACTTGTTGACCGTACTGGGCCTGAAAGCGGTGACAGCTGGAAACCAAATATTTATCATTCAGATATTCATTTGTTGGGTCTTTCGAAGAGCAAACTGCAGCGCTCTGCTCAGAGCACTCGCAAGAAAAGTTTCAGAAGTGAGTTTATTGCACTTATGGGGATGGAACTGTATGACACACAGCTATCCAACGTTAAATGAGCCTACACTTTTCATGTTTCAGATCAGATTTTGTTGCTTACTAATATTTTGAAATTTAAGTACTGGCCTGAACAGCAAGGCAGAAAGTAGAACCATTGCTTAGCAGCAAGACGGCCCTGGTTTTGAATCCTGTCCCCGGGGATTTCTGCAAGGAGATTCCATGTTCTCCCTGTGCATGCGTGGGTTCTCTCAGGGTACTCTAGGTATAATTTCAAATAATCATACACAACTGTAAACATCTTGAGGATGTTGAGCCACTGTATCGTTTGGGAAGTTGATGAATTCAGTGTTCAGGAGAGGAACGTGTTTTGGTGGTGCAACAACCCCAGAACAAAAGCAAAAGATCGTAAGATGCTGGCTGAAGAGGGGGGCATGGTGTTATTGTCCACAAAGAAACACGAGCTGAAATGTCACTTGGAGAGGAAAAAAACATTAATCCAGGAACAAGTAAAAATTCACGTTTTTGTTTGCATATAAATTCAGACGAAGAACTTAAATCTTTAGAGTCAGACTAAGGTCTAAAATTGGAGTATTTGTGACCATAATGGCCACTTAACATGAAGAGAATAAATTAGCAAGTCTGCACCATTCCAGCAGTGGCGGCATCATGACGATGGCAATGTTTTTACATCAAGGCGGGACTGAAAAATGTGATCAAATAGATGGAATCATGAGAAAAAAACTTTATGTGGAAATATTGAAGTAACAACTTTAAACATCAGTCAGAAAATTAAAGTTTGGACACAAGTGGGTCATTAAATAGACAATGACCCAAATTCACACTGATTAGTTACAGAGTGGATTGAACACAGCACAATTAAGTTCAATCTGAGGAATAAGAAGTCGTTAGTGTTAGTGTTCAGTAGCTACAAATACTAATTACTGTAAATGTATGCCACATCTGAATTGAAATACGTTTTTAAAGATTTTATCTTCCAAATACTTTTATATTATTCAAACATTTAGTAAATATAGCTAACTTTGCTAATTCATTCAGATCTAAACAGTGAACGCGTACTCTGATTAAAAGTATTAAACCAGCATTTATTTATAATCAGAACATATTTACTTCTCAGCCTCTACATTATGTGTGCTTACTTCCACCATTGTCTTAACTATGATGCTTCTTGCACAACCATTAAAATTTTCTGTTTTTTTTTTTTTTTTTTTTTTTTTTCTTTTTTCATTTTAGCAGGAGACAGAGAACTGGAGCCTGGCTACAATTACACTGGTGGATATACAAGTGTTTTTAGTAAGCATGTTTTCATAACTTCTTCTGCAAACAAGTCATTTCTCTAAAAGCCACCCACTGACACATGTTGGGATTGACATAGAGAATGTGGATGTTGGATGAGAAACATCAGCTGAAAACATTGCTGGATAAATACTTGACCCAATGCTTGCATGTAATCACTAAAATAGCTGGAAGCTACAAAAGGATTTTAGACCAGGGTGGACATCTGTCACATATCAATTACAATCAAATATATTTATATTCTTGGTTGTAATGTGACAAACCGAGCAAACATTCAATCAAAATGAATCATTCTGCAAGGCACTGTGTCATATATGAATATCATCGTTATGTGATCCAAGACCTTAAGAAAAACCTCAGCTTCTGTCTCGTTTTCAATTAGCCAGTTGAATTTTAACTCTACTGTCAATGTTTCTTAAAAGAAAAAAAAA
Organism: Micropoecilia bifurca; assembly: GCA_903067075.1. Taxonomy (NCBI): domain Eukaryota; kingdom Metazoa; phylum Chordata; class Actinopteri; order Cyprinodontiformes; family Poeciliidae; genus Micropoecilia; species Micropoecilia bifurca. The sequence continues at coordinate 40,706 of CAEGAF010016934.1, forward strand.
CATCTCTGTGTGTAATAGAGACTTCTCCCAAGTACTGACTGAGCTGAAAGAGTCACACAGGAAAATGAGAAGGAAGGAAGCATTATATGGTTGGTCAATCACAGGCAAGGCTGAGTAATTTGTCTTTACCACTGAATTAAGCGGCAATTTCAACTTAATTAAAACTCCAGTTTAGTTCAAAATGAAATGGGTTAGTCAGATGATGAATGGCAGTCAAGCACGCACAGTCCTTTGAGCATCTATAGCAACATGCTAAAGTGTTCAGACCACCCAACCTTTTACAATTACAGTGCGCTTTATTGAGTCTGTTATAAACTAATGCAAAGTTGCAAATTTTCCATCTACCTCGAGAAGTAGATGGAAAATTATGCATCGTTTCTTTTTTTTTTTTTACAAAAAATCTGGCAAGTGTGCGTTGTAGCTCCCTTTACTCTGATAAGACCCAATGTCATCAATTTAGATAACACTACTGTGTATTTTTTCTCAGCAAAGCGCCAGCTGTTCTCTGACGGCCTTCGAGGTTTGTTAGATAACATTTGTGAACGTACGGCATCGTGGAGGCCAAGGAGAACATCAGACAGGTCAGGGATTTACATATACAGCAGGACGAGAATTTAAAGCTATATGTCCGAAGCCTTGAACGTCTCACTGAGCACCGCTCTGTCCATCACCTGGAAAAGGAGAGTACAGGACAGCTGCAAGCAAAGATGTGGCCATCTACAAAAGCTACATGAGACAAGGTCAGTATTATCAGAGAAGCAGCCTAGAGGCCCGTAGTCACTCTGGAGGAGCAGCAGAAACCCACAGCTCAGGCAGGAAAACTCATCAACAGCACAGCTAATACTTATAAAGTCCAGAAATCTTGCCGTTATTAAAGAGTGGAAAGTGGCCAATTAACAATCCTAAAACCAGCCAGGATGAGCTCAAACCGAAAGCCAGAGTTACAGAGAAATACTTCAGATCAATGCAAATTAGCATGCTAAAATTGACCAGTAAACGTTGAGATCAATTGACAAACTGTGGCAGGACTTAAAAAATGTGAATTGAAGATAACTGATAAAGCCTGAGCTATTCTGTAAAGGAGAATGTCAGAAATCCAAGCGTCTAGATGTGCAAAGCTGACAGACGTTCACCAAAAGCATGCTGCACTTATTCATAAGCAAAAAAAGAACTAACTTTTTATGTTGGTGCATCACATAAGATCGCAGACAAATTAAAGCGTGTGATTGCAACGTGACAGAATGCGGGAAAAGATCAAAGCCTGCAAACACTTTGTGCAAGGCGCCATACTGAGCTAAGCAATGACCACGTCTCTGAACTGCTATGCAAAAGAGAAACTTCTAAAACTGGTTTCTCAGCATTACACCAACCATCTGGAATGAAAATTAGAAGAAGGATGTGGGCTTGTCACGATCAAAAACAAAAATTGCTGGACAATTAAGTTGGACAAAAATACTGTTCTTTTGAGACCCTTTTCAAATACTGTAATGGTAATGGCATAACAAAGCAAGAAAGTATCTCAAAGATCAATAAACTCTCAATTGTAATGAATATTTAACAGTGGAACTGGAAGACATTTTAAATATCCAAAATAACAAGTAAACAAAACAAAAACAACGAATACAAATGTATTATGAAGTTTCTGTATCAAAATAATTCTTCAAAAAAATAAATAAAAAGGAGCTAGTTCAGGCCAATATACCAGACTGAAGTTTTGGTAGAAAGAGAGCGAGAAAAGAGAAAAACGATATAGCTTGCAAAAGGAAATTATTGAGCTTCCAGTTTTAATTTATCACGCGATTAATTGATTTATTGTGGCAGGCCTAACGTGGCATTTCATACTGTAAATATGGACAGCTGCCCAGGGCAGCAGAAAAGAGAGGGGCGAGCTGGTAACCAGAAAATAACATTTATCTTATCCGTCAGGTGGGCCCTGAACACCTTCACTACTCCCTGTATGCATGTTCAGAGTAGTAAGTTTCCCGTCAGTGAGTACTGTGAGACTACATTACACGTTTTCTACAGGAAGAACAATTGCTGCCATTTTAATTGGTTGGCGGCACAAATATATCTACTGTATAAAACTGAACGGCGGGAAAAAAAAGGAGCTGGATGGATGGAGATAACGAAGCACAGAGGTCTGAGGCGGGCAGACAAAGAGGCAGCAGCACGTATAGAGGAATCTGGGTTTACCAAACTACCAGTCGCTTGTCAAGGTTAAGGTCAAACGCCTGACATTATCGAGACACAACAAAGACACTTCTATCAGTAGCTTTACTGTATCCTTGCACATAGCTACATGTCTACCGGCTAGATTACACAAGGGGGAATGTTTTGATCTCGTGCTCCGCGCGATAGGGAAATTACACAACAGCGTGCATGAAATGCTGACATATGTAAACTCCTACAGCTGGGGAGCGCATGCTCACACCTCCAGTCCAAATCTGGATCGCAAAGTTCTAGTTCTAATGGGAACGAGAACATATTCTGCCTTTAAGGTGTCTTGAGAGCCGACAGATTCAGGGGGCTGTGGAAGTTATTTTGTGAGGGTTGTGTGAAAAAACTGACAAGAAGCACAATCAGTGCCGAGTAAGATACCACCAAAGGGAGTGTATATACACCTACATCCCTTTCACTCAGGCCCACTCTTATCCATCCTGTCCTCAAAAGATCTCTCCTGCTGCTGTAAATGGTCTCTCCGTCCACGACTCTCCTCTTGAGCCCCTCTCTGAAGTGGCTAAAAGATTGAAGGAGAGCGAGAGAGAAAGAGAAAGATGCAGATAGTGGTGGAGGTACGCGTGGAGATAGAGAAGAGGGAGGGCAGGAGAGCATGTGGGGGAGGGTAGCCCTGCAATCCTTGGCAGCGAGAGCTGTGACGCACAACTACACACAGACACACACACACTCTGGTGCGGTGTGGCATCCACAGAACCACCACGATGGTTGCACTGTAATCTAACCCAACAGGGCCGGCCGCACCACAAATTCACCTGTCGTGTTAAAAGTAGGAAGCGAGCCGCATGGTCTGATTTAACGTGTGAGCAGTCATCTCGACACCGATAGTCTCCCACCCCAGACGTTCACACTCGCACACGCCCAGTTTCCTGCCCTCCCCCCCGCCGCCCGTTACCATGGGTGGAGACGAAGAGAAACAGGAAGGAAGTCCAACATGAACTTCTCCCCGAAGTCAGACACACCCCGACAACCCAACGACACCGCGGGCGCTCGCCGCTCATACCGATAGTTCGTCGAAGCTCCTCGCATTGGCTGATGTGCGGGAGTTTAAGCATCTCCTTCCATTTCTTACTGCGGCCATTCCTCTTGCCTCCTCCACCTGGAAACAGACAAAAAAATAAAAAAGGAGGAGAGATCAATGTCAGATAGTCAGAGCACTAAATAAGTAGCATTTTCAGCACAGGAGCAATGAAAGCATTCCTCCAAGTGTGTGTGTGTGTGTGTGTGTGTGTGTGTTGTGAATGTTTATGTTTGCTCTTGCATGCATGTCTTCAAGCACGCTGACCTTGGTGTGACCAGAAACAGGGACAGCTGCTTCATCTCACCAGTCGCCTCTGTGCAATATGACGGAGCATGTGATGAAGAACGCTGACAGCTTCAAACATCACGAGTCTCTCGCTTTCACACACACACACACACACACACACACACACACACACACACACACACACACACACACACACACACACACNCTCAGACAGTCTGGATAGCTTTTCGTAGGGCCTGATTGCCCACAACAGCAACATCAGATTCAGTGTGTGTGTGTGTGTGTGTGTGTGTGTGTGTGTGTGTGTGTGTGTGTGTGTGTGTGGGCGTGTATGCATGTGCTCGCAGTTGAAGACAATTATTTACCTTCACTAAAACATACACACACCCTTTTTGTCCTTACTGTCTGCAAATCACTGAGTGCACCTCATTTCCTAAACAGCATAAAGGGCTGTGACTAATAATTACAGAATCAATTATTGTATCGTTTAGTCTGACGATTCATCAAATAAATAAATTGTCTCATTCTTCAGATCATTCATAAAACCACTCAAGAAAATATTAGAAATTTATTAAAAAGAATCCAGATAAGGAAATATTTCAGTAACTGTTTTGAGTAAGAGAATAAAAATGGCATTCCCTTAAATGCAACAATACAGCTTAGTGTAAGCTTGATCATGTGTAGCAAAGGATGCATCTGCAGACATAAAAATATGGACTACTAACCCGTTGATTATTCTTTGGGTTAATAAATGGATAGCAAAAGGTACACAAAGGTTTTTTTTCCAGATTTTAAACTAAAACTATTGCATTTGAGGAGTTATATGCAGAACATATTTACAGACAAAGAAGCTTTTCCATCTAAAATGCAAAATTTATACATTTTTTTGTACAGTTTTGACTTAATTACTGCTTTGATCGTTTTGTCCGTTCAGCAAATGGCCTTTATTTGAGTCTCTATACTCCATTTAACGATGAATCGATTTCTAAATTGGCTGACAATCATTTCAATTATCAATAACGAGTAATTTGACTACTTGTTTCAGGACAAACAGTATGGTGGCTGAGGAGCCTCACTGCGTTTTCACTTTCATATCACTGCTTGAATAGATGTGGCAACTTAAACATCTAAAATTTGTATCCATTTTTCATGATGTCATGCAAGGACATCATGGAAAATGGTCTTTGAAATACAAGAACCATTTTTTGAGGTAACGCCTCAAAGTGTTTTTTTTATTTTGTTTTGTTTTGAGGCTTTACCTTATAACACATTCAGAAGTTTGCCTCCATTTAACTCAAATAATGTGACTTCAGAGGAGAACAAAGCAACATCATTATCTGGGCTTACCAGGCAGTTTAAAGGCACTAATATTAGTATTATTAGTGCAAAGTAATAAAAAAAATCTCTCTAAATATTTTGACCCTTAGCAAATATAAATACATCTATAAAGCCCAGGAAAAATGACTTTCTCTGTGCTTTTTTTGGATGAGAGAATATACATTTATTACAAACAAGGCAAATTTGATGTTTTTGAACCTGTTTATAGATGATATATCTATATAAGCTATAAGTAGATGATATTTATAGATGATATAGATATCATCCATTTCATCTATAAATGATATAGAGCTTGATTGCTAACTTAAGTTAGCTTACGTTAACTTAAGTTAGCAATCAAGCTCCAAAGAAATGTGTAATTTTTATGTGAGAATTACTTTCTTTCATTTATTATTTTTTTTAGTTGCATTGTCCAGAGAATCCCAAAGCGCCTCATACTACATTCAGTCATTCACACACACATTCACACGTTAATGGTGGTGAGCTACATTGTAGCCACAGCTGCCCTGGGTCAGACTGACAGAAGAGAGACTTGATACATTCGGCGCCACTGGGCCCCCCGACCAGCGGGGAAGGCGGGTGACGTGTCTTGCCCAAGGACAGCGACTGAGATGGGCAGAGTGGGTGTTGGAACCGTCAACCCGGTTTAGGTCAAACTTTTACCTCCCACTGCCCGGATTCTTTCAAATGCTCAGTGAATGCGCCATACCTACACACAACAACGATCGTCACTGTTGACGTTGTTGCTGAAACTTTCTGCTATTTATCCATGAAAGCCAAGATAGACGTCTGTTGTAACAACAGGGAGTTTCACGTTTTCGAGAATACAGGGCGTCAATTCGTACCCGGCTCCAAAAGGAATTTAGCAACGGCTCGTTTTGGCGGGACGAAGGCTTTTGATTTAATATAAATAAACAGATTTGAAGGCTTTTCCAAGCCTTCAAATAAATAACCATGTTTATTAACACAAAATAAAACTTTGATGTAAAAAGAGACACGTAAAAAATGCCGTTTATTTATTCTCAGATTTGCATAAACAGAGTCTTAAGAGTCTAATGTTTCCAATAACTAATGCAGTTACTATGTGCAATTTAGTGATAAAAAAAAATCACACTTAGTTTATACAAGCAATCTATTAAAAATGGGTATGTTTATAAAAGCACTATTTCTGTTTGTGGGGCTATAATACGATCCTATTTCTCTGACATGCAATCCAAACCATACTGTCACTTAAAAAAAAAAAGACTGCAAAGAGGTAACGAATAGTTTTTATCACTTTTATTCCATCACATCAGAAACAAAATCTCAAAATTAGGGTAAGAGACTACACTCTCTATGAAACACAGCTTTTAACAATCCGCCACCAGATCCAACCAAATGAACTCTTTAATCTATCACTTTAAGCTTGGGTTTTATTTTGATTATTTGAGTATTATTTTTCATGCAGATTAGGATGAAAGCAAATAATCATCTGATTCTGTCGTAATCCTGCATGGAGTTTGATGATAGGTTCAACCTACATTCACTTTGCCTCACATCAGTCCTTGAACGCCCCTCAATCGCTCAGCTCTCATCTATTTTGGGCAATTCAGGAACCATCTGTTGGGCCCCTTTTGCCTTCGGATTAAGACCGCAACACAATATGAAAAATCGGCCAGAGTGCAGATGATCTTGACAGGTTTTCTTGGAGTTCTTCAAGAAAGCTGTGTGTTTCCCGTCTAACAAGCAAAGACTTGTTAGAAAGTCTGCAGCATGTACAAAGCTGCTACGGAGGGATTGTGGCGGCTTATCCTGACAGCTGCATATCAGGAGCATGTAGGTGTCTGCTAGCAGGAGCGTCGCCTTATCCATGACATGAGGCACACGAGCAACAAAATAGATCGGTCAGAGATTTGAAAGCATGACTTCCAACACCAGCCTCAGCCTGAGCATACATCCTCTTCATGGCCACACTGGGCTGGCTGCTATGCACATTAAGTCATTGCAGCCAGTTGCAATTAAAAGGCATTTACTAAGCAACCAGAAGGAACAGTCCACAATTTTCCATGATAACGCATAGAAATCAATATATGCTGGATGACCAGCTGGGGAAAGGCACACACTCCTCCAAATCGTACATACAGGCTGGTGTAGTTTTACTGTTTATTTTATGATGTCAAACAGAAGCCGATGATGAAGGAGCAATTGTAGGAAATACTGGAATTAATTGGGAAAATGTGGGTCGATACCAATATGGCTGTTATGTCTGATAGTTGTCATTTACCAATGTCATATTTTACTACTGTTGACATCTTGAAAAAAAATGGCATCACTACTGCTTTCTGCTTCAGGTAAACTCCCCACAATCCTGTGGTGCCTCACTATCACTGTCACATGACCAAACAAATAACACATGACCGACTTCCTCCCATCATCCTCCAGAAACAAACAGCAACAAGATAGGAATAAATATTGGTCAATAATATAGACCTGATCTTATTTATCAGACTGATACGGTAAAAAAAATGTACTAATATCATTCCATACCAATGTTAGTGCTGGTATATGTAATTTAAAAAAAATAATGTATCAAATCACAAGAGCCCACAAAAAACAGCTGTAGACCTCAAATTCCCCAAGTGAAGAGGAAACAGACTTTGAATCTCATGTGTTTGAATCCTCCTGACCGCTCTAGAGAAGATATGCTTACACAGAGCTAAAGCAGCTTAAAATTATAATGCCGCACTAAGTGCAGAAAACAGTAAATCCTTTCATGTCTCTCTTTTTTTTGCCAAGCAGCCAGCAGAAAACTTGTGAACAGTCTTTTTGCTTTCAGAAGGGTCGAGAAATAAACTTTGTATTATTTCACTTCGCTGGCTAATAGTCATGGAAGTCTGTTTTACAAAGAGTAGAAAAACATCAGGCACCTCTTCATATCTGGCTTTCAAAGGCAAAATAAGAGAGATTTATTGTCATTCACTCCTGCATCAACCGTCACTGTGGTATTCGCATGTATTTATCGGGTTTGCCTGGGAGAAGCAGTCAAAGGTGGGCAGAGAACCACTTCCCCCCTCAGAAGAACACATTAAAACCAACAGCATCATGTCTGCCAGAAATGGAAGACTTCAGATGAGTGGGATGAGTCAAAGTTTATTAAACTTGAATAATTATTTTAGTTCTTTGTGCCTTTTGTCCTCGGCAACAGAAGGAAAACATGCGACTACTGTCGGCGGAAATGGATTAATAGTCTGCTTAGCAGATATGATTTTATTTCAAGTCATTAAACATTCTGCTGTAACGTACAAGAAGAGCCATTCTCACTTAACTACTGCTGGCTTCAGTTAAGTTGCTTGTTGTACTTCTGACAAAAGCCACAACCCTTTTTCCACACTACATGTGCTATCAGGACTTCCTGGCCTATTGTTATACAGTTTGTAAGGTACGGTGGTGGAGTGCAGAATGAGGTCAAAGTTGAAGCCCTCCTGGGATGACGAGGAAAGTCCTGAGAGCTGGACAGACGTCAATCTGTCGAGAGGACGGCCATCGCTCAACACGTTTCTTTATCGGCTACTTCATTGGGGATCGGCTGATTTAAGATCAGGTACTGAAACAGCCACGAAACACTCCTGTGTAGTCAGAATGGAAGACCAAATACTACGAGAAAAACCACACCCGTTTGTTTGCAGTAATAATATGCTTAAGCAAAACCTGACGAGGACAATGCTGACTGCACAGCATTTTCAAAATACGGCTTTAGATTTTCCAAAAACAGCTACCTTCACTTTCACTGGCGTCCCTGGTGAAAATGTAGAAAAGATAAGTCTCACAAAAAAATGTTGAGAAATCTAATCTTTTATTTAAATACAATGATTCAGCGGTGGAGGCGGGGGGGGGGGAATCCTGTTTTAAGAAATAGTCACTTTTTTAATGAGCTTAAAAAAAAATCAATGGTTAGCTTTAGAGAAGCACCAATAAATCAACCGTTAAACGGATGTGGATGATTTTCAGCTTGATCAGCATTAGTGACCAGCTGGTTGGAAGCTGAAAACTATCTTTTTTTGGATCAGTGATCACATCCGTTACGCTGACATCAGCTATCTCTGTTGTGAGCGATGCTAATGTGTGAATGAAGTCAGAAAAAAGAGATGCAAGAAGATGATCAAGATAAAACTTTTGAACTAGAGAGGGCACGACTTGCAGCAGAAAAGAAGACGGCTGAAAGAGTTACACAGCAAGGTTCCTTTTTTTTCAGTCAGAAGGGTGTTTAAAAAAACAGCAAGAAGATTGTCTAATATTTAATGGTATCTTGTACCATAATTGTGAGGCCACGGCTGTAAAAGATCAAATCGCATTATGTACAACCAACAGAAGATGATCAGCTGAGCTAAAGCACAGTAACGAAACATAAGGCTGAAACAAGTCACAGAAGTACAGAACAACAGGTTCGATTGGTTCGTGTCTCCAGCCACAAGGCAGGAGCAACACGAACCGATTCCAGTCACGAACATCCCGATTCCAGACGAAAATCCACAAAACCCCAAACAAGGCATACTGGAATTTAGAATAGCCAAACACGGATGACGATGTAGAAACAATGGTGATAGTTTGTGGAGTCATTTTAAGAAATAAAAGACGTAACAAAAATAAAAGGTGTTGGATAAAAGTCGACGGGAGCAGCCGCTCTATTTGCTGCACTATGATTTGGAGGCGACTGTGTTTTTTCATAGTTAACATTTTTAACTGAATAAACACAATAATAACCTTTAGATTTAATAATAAACATTTCCACATATCATCTCTGATATCCACCCGACCGTTTGGGATTCCCCTGTTCTTACGTCACCGCGCTTTCTGATTGGCTACCTGTCACATTCAACAGGTTGTATTCTCGTTCCCAGTCAGGGAAAACCACACAGGCTGCAATAAAAGGGCCAAGACAACAGAAATTCGGTATATTCAGGATTTAGTGGGAACACCAACATGCAGAAGCCTTACCCGAACACCTCCCACACCCCCGCCCCCAGTCCGCAGCAACATTTTCCAAGTCTTGACCGGTCCGCGGTAGTAAAAAGGTTGGGGACCACTGGTTTAACCAACTCGGACAGTATTTGGTGTCTAGGGCAACTTTTTGACATCTATTCTCCATGACTCGTTGAGTTTGTTTTGGTGCAGAGTCGGTGAAAGTTCATGCATCTGGAGAACTTGAATGACTCCAAAACCAATTGTTTTAACTACAAAACAAATTTAGTGCTTTGCTTTTATCCCGGATCTGACATTTCACCAACATTCCAGCTAAAGTTGCAGGGAAGAGTAAACAGTGTTTCTTCTTATCTGATATTCGCCTCTTCTTTTCTGTCTAAGTCAATGACTTTCTCCAAAGTAAAATGCTTTCTGGGTGGTAGCATTAAAAAAAAACACTTGGAGGAAATTTATTTACCGTATTTTCCGGACTATAAACCGCACAGGGCTATAAGCTGCTGATATCTCCACCGCTCTCGGTTTACAATATGCTGGATTTATTAAGAACGCAGTTCTCCGTCTCCAAAGCTGAACCATGTCCTCCCGAGTTTACGTGTAGCAGCTCTATTTCCCTCCTGTAGTGCCAGATTGATAGCCCTCAACTTAAAAACTGCATCATATGAGTTTGAAAACATTTCTCCGTTGTGCCTGCTGCTAGCATGTGCTTGTTTTAAATGAAAGTTAGAACTTTCTTATTTGATTACCAATTTTGACGTCCGATGATTCGCTCCCTGGTGGTTGAAGGACAATCCACAGAAAAACCGAACCGGTCTATAAGCCGAAAGGTTCAAAGTGTGGGAAAAAAGTAGCAACTTATAATTCGAAAAGTACGGTAATTTAACATAATTACTTTTTTTATTATTTTTGTTCCAATACAAAGACAGAAAAGTACACTGTGCTCCTGTGAGTCAGAGTACAAGTCATAGTGAGATATAGTCTGGCTAATTATTCAGTCCATCTGCACAGGTAGGGCCTGTAGTCAGCAGCTTAACAAACATATTGGACTTGGATTGGGTTAAAACAACCTACAGTTGAGTACAGCAGCCTTCTTTCAGCTCAGTGAATGAAGGTCCATAGCAACAGGTGGGGGAGGGTCAGCCCAGTTTTACTCTGTGGTTCATAAAGACAGAAAACATAATTTGACATTTTCTCTGGAAATCAAAATGACAACAGTATGAAATACTTGTATTTTTACAACCACAGCTCCCTAAAACCCCGGTACTCCTTGATGGCAGTACTAAACCAGGAGAACTTTACCTTTATAGTACACAGCTTTAGAGAAGACCATCCATCAAATCGTCCAGACCAATCCAGTTTTTTACCTCATACATAGTCGCTCATATGGAATGGAGAAACTATTTACTTAGATTTAGCCCTCTCTAACTACAGCAATGCTATTGTTGGCATATCCTCCAACTCTGAGGGTGGCAGCAAGGCAACCAGAAGACACACACACACACACACACACACACACACACACACACACACACACACACACACACACACACACACACACACACACACTGAACAAGCGTGAGTGAACCAGATGGTTTGGGTTTGAGCTTTTTGTTAAAAATCTGCACATCATAAGTGAGAATGATAAAACTGATAATTCTTTAATTATGTAATGATATGGATTTGGATAATTGGATAAAACTGAACGAAAGCTGTAAGTTTTTTGAAAAGAAGACAGTTAGACAAAACTTCAAAAGAATCCACGTTAAGATAAAAATCTGAACGACCAGAATGGAGAGATTACGAGCAACAACTAATCATGTTGCTCTTACGAAGCTCTGAAGAGCTCATCCCACTGATATTCCTGAGGGCTGGTATGCTGACAGACCAGTTGTGGGACTGGAGGGCAAATACAAAAGCAAATTCAGACTAGTTTGCGCACAAACAGAAAATCTACTGCTGCTCTCGTGAAAAAATTGGAACATAAAAAGGAGAGCAGCTCTCACTGAGTAGAGTATGTGATAACAATGAAATAATGTTTTACTCTGATGGAGCAGTGAAGAACTAAAGTAAGAAGGATGGATAAAACCAGATGTGCAAAAAAAACAACAAAAAAACACCCAGGCTAATTGTGACATTCTTGGCCTTATGCCTCAAAACTGGCAGTAATTACTCATTATTCTAGGATGAAAAGTTGTCGATTTAAATTTGGATTAAATAAACGTGACCACATTGAAATGCTGAAGGAAATGACAAAACAGGTCAAGGTTCCCGAGAAGAAAAGACGGGAGAAGGCAAGCTGTGTGGGAGTGGGGGAGCATGTGCACATACGTCTGTCACAGCCAGCTGGGCAACCCCACCCTGTTTAATGTCACTCTGACGTCAAAGCCATGTCTGCAGGCCCTTAATGCAGGCAGGATGGAGCGAGTATTTATTTAACTTCGGTTCTCTCCTCCGAGAGAGCAGGGGCCCTGCATAAACAGCGGCTTCAGGGAAGTTTTGCGCGTTCACAGCTGAGCCACAACCGGGGCTGAGATCATCCTGCAACATCCTGGGACAAGCCGCCGCATCTCTTTTAAGTGACAGTAGCACTAAAAACAAGATGACGGGTTGATGTCAAATGATCAACCTGCTGCTCGAGTATGAAGATGCACTTTTCTTTCCATAAATGGCCGACATGCGTCGAGGCGTTTTTCTTTTTTTATTTGCCTTAGCTCATTGTTGCGGATTTTTCTTCCTGTGACCAGGTTAAGAAAAGGAAATGCAACAAAGACTAAATAGACATTCCTGCATCTTTTTAGGTTCTCGTTATCAAAAGTACAAACAGAAAATATCTTGTCTTTTCAGAAATCACCACAACTTTCCTTAGGAGCTGATTCACTGCAAACATGAAATGTGTGTTATTGCTAATGCCGTGATGACGGCTTTGTGTTGAAGTTCATCAACCTGGGTGGAGAAAAGAAGAACAAAACTAACAGAAAGAATGAGTCAGATTATTTCCATTTATATGAAATTTCTTTTAAAAAAACATTCAGTGTTCTTTGTTACTGTTTTGTCTTCTGATTTAGATTTTTAATGTGCCTCCACACACACTTAACTCCTCTGTAAAAAAAATCCAGATTAATGAAAATTTGTTAACAGTTTTGCACTGAAATCCTTACTAACTAAAAATTTGTTAACAGTTTTGCACTGAAATCCTTACTAAAGTTTGAACAACTTTAGTTTAATTTATAAACTGATGAATGCCAGGATTGACTGCTCTGGCTTCAACTATGCTAAAATTCAAGTTTCAAGAAAGTGAAATCAACTGAATGACTGTGTTTTTCCTTTTCTGTTGAAGAAACCTAGCTTTTCAGGAAATGGCATTGTGGAAAACCAACTACAATGTATTTATTTTTTAAGTATAATACTGGTATATGAGTGATGTCTGATACACCCGTCATTAAAAACATTAAAGAAAAGCATGTGTATTTCGTTTTTAAAGTAGTAAAATGTCTTAAGATTTTACTTAACACCTAAAGCTGTGGTCAATCTTTCTTTTTTCTCTGACTTGTCTTTTTTCAAAAGAAAAAACAACTTCATGGAGCAAAAACTAAACTATTTTCCTGGAGTTAGAGAAGAAACACCATGCTTGCACGCATTCCTTATCAAATTCTGGAGATTCTTGTCTAAAAGAAGCAATGTTTGGTAAAAATAAAAACACTGACAAAGCCTCAATCATGGGAGTTGGAGAGAAATATAAACTGCATTTCTACAAATCCAAACATGTTGTGACGTAACTTAAATTTCAATCTTAACTACTTTCCCAACTTTCCAAAAACACTGATAGCAGTGTTTACCAGCATGTTTGTTTGCCAAGATGTTCACAGTCACAACTCTGTGCCGGCGAGAGTTGCATTGCGGACTGAATATAGAGTTGGGCTCGCAATAATTCATAACCCTGGCAGTTATTAGCTACAGCTATTTTTATTCATCTAAGAAGTTTGTTTATGATTGGGAAGAAGACAGGAATTTCCCAAATGCTAACAGAGCAAAGTACAAGGAGTATAAATATCGGAATGAAATGACTAGAATGTGAAATACGTTGAAAAAGTTGCATATGCCCTTCTTATGAAATTATTTAAAAAGGCTTTCTTGGTAATATAACAATCAGGTCATTTTTTTGTAGTAGCTGACCTCTTCTTTGCATGTAATAAACACATAACTGCAAAAAGCTCAAAGTCTTTTAGGTTGAAAAGCCTCAAGGTCATTGCCCTAATCTTCAGCACTCACTACCAGATTCAAGTCAGGACTCCGTCTGGGCCGCTCCAAAGCTTCAGTATCGACTCCAGCTAAAGGAAACATGTTACTTTAAAACCTTTATCTGTCAGGGGTATGAATAGTTCTGAGTCTGTAGGTGGAGAACCAACAGCTGCAGCACTCTCACAGAAACACAACGATAAAGTGGTAGGAAGCAAGGAGATGGTCAGCCACTGTTGGCTCCATTGTAAAATGAGCTTAGCACACACACACACACACACACACACACACACGCACAATGGAGTGTGATGGTAACAAATGAACTGCTGGCTGCTTTTCCAGCCACTCCACCTTACAGTGCGTGATTGACTGGTGTAGCCCCCTAATAGGAAAAACATTAGCTGCGTCGGACTTCGTCGCCTTTTCCGAGCCAAGGCCCAATATTTGCATAACGTAATTCGTCTGTAAGCGCGCACTCAAAGACGCACATCAGGAGAAATGTGCAACAGTAATCCTCACCTCCCTCTTGCTGCCATTATAAACTGCTCTCCTCTCGTCATGCCTTCATTAATTCTTTTTGCAGACAGATTTTCCTCCAGCACCATATGGTCATGGGAGAAAGTGTGGGTCACGCACCAAACTGTGAACAGCATTGCGGCATTGAGGAGAAAGGCAGGACAGGATATGGCGGTGGGTCTCACATGAGGTAGGACTCGCCGTTTTTCACATGAGCAGAATGAGAAACACACACACACACACACACACAGACACACAGGGCCTCGACACAAAGGTGTGCTTTTGCTCTTGTTTCCAGCAGTGCGCTGCTGTGTGGGTTTTGCAAGGCCTTCCTTCCTCCGCTCCATCTCTCTCTGAACTCGACATATTCCATCAAACAGAGGCAAGATCTCGCTTGAAAACCGACCCCTGTTTTCCCAGAGTCCCGGGGGAGACGGGGGGAGGGACGGCTGGACGAGGGAACACTGTGAGACTAAACTTGAGACACAGACTGACTCTGTGGGTCTAAAAGGGCAAAAATGAAAGAAGGATTGAATGCAAGTTATCTCCAGCTGTCCCTCTGATGAAGGGCCCTTCGGTCGATTTCATGGCCGGGCTGAAGGAGCAGGAAGACGATCACCGAGGCCTTGAGGCTGGAACACGCAGCACTTATTACGCATACACAATTATCTCTGATAAGACAGGACGCCAGGTCACCCTGAAGGGTGGACTGACATGAAACACCAAGGGCAGACGCAGAAATGGCGATTCTGGGAATGTTACCAGAGGAAAAGTCAAAAAAGCAGGAGGATCCTCTGACGTTCAGCACATTTACGACAAGATTTCCGTTAAAGAAAAACAACTTTAGCTTGAGGTAAACTTGTGGTTGTAAAGTACTTGCAGAGTTATTCACTCCTCTTGGACTTTGTCACATTTTGTCATCTTGATGCCTTTTGTTCACTAAAGTTCTACGAACCGCTGAGGCCTTCATAGAAAACATCTGCATTTATACAAAGATTAAACCACACACAGATGGGGTTCTGTCTACTAATCAGGTAACTTCTGATGCTTTTCGTGCCATTATAAGAAATGAATGCAGGAATTAATTTCCTTCACTAAAGCAGATCAAGAAAGCTGAGGGCAGGTTCCAGACTTTTCCAGACTGTGGGAAAAATCTGATGAAATCAGAACAATGATAAAAAAAAACAGTAAAGTTTGTAGCTGAAGAAAAATGGGTATGAATTCTTTGTACATTGATAAAAACAGCTTCACAGCCATCTTGTTGGGCGTTATTCTGCATTTAACAAGACAGCTGGTTTAACTATCCCTATATTCTTGTGGTGCCTCAAAAAAGTGCCTCGTCACGTTTTAACGACCCAGCTAAACACATACACAGCGAGTGGCATGCAGCGGAGCTGAGCATGCAACACAGCGCGTCTCTCTCTCCCCACATGGCCCATTTGTGGGTGTGATAAATGTAAAATGAGTCCCACATCAAGGGACCGTCACAAAGCGATGTGTTTTACGAGCTTCAGCTGGAGGAAACACCCCAGAGTGATGACAACAAGTGTTTGCCCAGCGACAACCGCAAAGCTAATAAAGCTACGCCGGCTAACGTCACACATGAACGTTCACCAGGGCTTTGAGAGACCTGCTAGCCTGCAATTTGAAGGCCGGTGGCCGAGAGGCAATACGCACAAAGGATTTATAGCCCCAACAACAGAGGTGTGTCCCTTTAACACCTGCACTGTTCTTCTGTAAACATCCAGCTTCAATTGCATAAAGAAATTTGTTGAACAAGGATTACTGGACTCAACTTTGCTGGGTTAGTGTAATCGATGGATTAACCACATTCCGGTTTTCATGAAGACGACTACACCTGACAAAGATTTAATTTAATACAATGTTTAAAACAAATTGCAGTGACGTAAACGTCTGAATATGAGCATGAATACTTGTTAATGCCCTTAAAACAACTATGGAAGTATAGCAACACTGCATTATTGGCCTTTTTATAATCACTTATAAGCTAAAGTCTTTCTTTTCAGCCTGTGTCACTTTTTTTGCTTCAGTACAACCTATTTGTACATAATAAAAAGGGAAGAGCTTAATTATTACTTTAGTTTTTATTATACAGCCTCAGTTGCTGCTAAAACACTGCTTTATATTTACTTATATTTATCAGATGAGCTGCTATATACTTGGCATATGCTGACAACAGTGTTTAATATTATATGTGTGTAGTGAGTATAATGCTAAAAAAATACAGATAAGCTCATCCCTCTTATCAGATGTTTCCCCTGAGGTTTTAAAAACAATAGTTTTTATGCCACTGATGATACAAAAACAAAAAAACAATCTCAGCAATCTACAACTTTGAGTTATTTGGCAAAGTGACTGAAAAGCTGTTTTTCAACAGTTAAGTGGTTTCTTAACGATGATCAACCACTTTGACGTCTTAGTTCAGTTTCTGTGCTCACCGCGGTACTGAGACTGCCCTTGACAAAATTCAATAACATCCACATAAATACAGACTGTAGAAGAACCACAGTGTTGGTTCTGTTGGACCTCAGTGAAGCATTTGACACTGTTGACTGTGAAATACTACGGAAGCAAAGTTGGACTCTAGCACAGTAATTCACTGGGCCCAGTCTTCCCTAAAAACTGGAACATTTCTTGCATTGTACCGGACAAACATTTTATGAGGGATACCCCAAGGTTTGGCCCTGGGGCCCTTCTTATTCGATTTCTATAGACACTCACTAGCTCTGCTAACAAACAATAAGCTAAGTTAGCCAATAAGCTAAGTTAGCATAGCAAAACATATGATACACAGCTCTACATTACGAAGTCACATCTTCAGGTGACTCCGAAGATGTGTAAACAAATCAATATTCTAACAAAGTTTTGGTTGTGCATGAACTTTCTCCAGCTGAACATAAAAACAGCCAAAGTTATCATCATTGGACCTCAAGAGGAAAAATCAAAGTCAACAGAGAGGTTCAGTTATTACAGCTAAAAGCAGAATTGGACTCAGACCTGAACCTTCAGAGGTACATAAAGACAGTTACAAAGTCGACCTTCTTTCACTGGGAGAACGTGTCCAGCATTAACACATTCTCAACAGATGCAACAATTGTTTATTGATGGATCAGTGTCCTCACTGGTCTGCCTAAGGAGTCAGTTATCAGACAGCTGCAGTTGATCCAGAGCGCTGCGGCACATGTTCTGACTAAAACCAGGAAGACGGAGCACATCACACCAGGTCTAGAGACCCGACAATGGTGACTTCCCATAGCTCAGAAAATAGACAGTAAAATACTGCTAGTTTATAAATCACTGAAAGTCACCTGGTGTCTGATCAACCAAAAAAATGCTGAAGGACTAGTAGCTGCAGATTTTCATTAGTTGGTAAGTATGGCACCTTATAAGTGTCCAAATTTGTATCATTCTTTGAATCGTGGTTGGGGGATACACAAGGTCATTTAAAGGCCTGCAAATGCCCCCAGGCTGCACTTTGGACAGAAGGGGTATTTAATACAACTGATGAATGATGGATTTGTCAGATTCTGCATCAGATCCTTCCTGTTTCTTTTGCTGCTCTCCACC
The DNA here is from genome assembly GCA_903067075.1 of Micropoecilia bifurca. Taxonomy (NCBI): domain Eukaryota; kingdom Metazoa; phylum Chordata; class Actinopteri; order Cyprinodontiformes; family Poeciliidae; genus Micropoecilia; species Micropoecilia bifurca. The sequence continues at coordinate 58,842 of CAEGAF010016934.1, forward strand.
TGCTGCAGATAGATTTCTAGGCCAAACAAGGCCAGCTATTCAACTTTGTCCCTTGTGTCCAACTTTATACGATCACAAAAAATGCATCATGTCAAAAAGTGTTTGCAATTTCTAAAGTAACTGGTGTGGAGAAAAACTATTCAAATTATTACAATTAATGAAATATTTCCCAATTTGTGTTGCACAATATATCAAGAGACCGTAATGAGGACAACTTTAATATCTCAAGGATTTGCTTGGATGCAATATTTCAGGTGAAATATTATGTAATCTTTAAACAGATTTCAACTGTTGGACACGACTGAGTGAGGGGGAGGAGACGAAACCCAGCAACAAAACTAAAAAATTATTGTGTGTCGAGCAGCACAATATATTGAACTGCAATCAACATCATCACAATGTTAATGCAACCAATACAATTCTAAAGAACTGCTGAAGATGATTTGATTTTATCTCGAGTACCATGCATGCAAATTTTGCAAGTCAATATTATTTTTGGCTTGTTAAAGTTTATTTTTTGAGGCCAGGATGCCAAAGTTTTGATGATGATAAAAAAGACTGTCAGGAAAATGTGGGTAGATCATGGTTGATAATATTCACCATAAAATTCAACATGATACTACTGATATTATGTCACTGCAACTGCACTTTATATCCTACAGAGTATCTACAAACTATAGGAAAAGGTATATCAAATAAATTTTTAAACAGATTGAAGTTTTCTCTCACTAATATGTGACAAGAGGACAAGAGGGACGTCTCTGGTCAGGATCCTCCAAGGTTGTGATCTTTTCATTTAAACAAGGAAACTGCATTATAATAATGACTATAATCTACAGAAAAATTCAACAAGTAAAGACAAATCCTGAAGGATCAAAACCCAACAATAGCAGCTGCAGTAGTACATCATCTCTCAAAATTAACAAAGCAAAGAAATCTGTAAATCCACAGACATCAGAACGTAAATAAAATGTTAAAATATCACTTTGAATGAAGAAGTTACTCTTCAGAGTAGAAACTGATCATTCAAAACCTACAATAGTTAAAAGGTACAGAAACTGTTGATCAAAACAAGGGAAAAGTTGAGTGACAAGAATTGTGATTTATCGTGATAATGACATTGTAATTCATGATGTTGCAAAACTTTCTACACCATCATGAATCCTAGGTTTACCAACAATTAAAAAAAATGTTTGTGTTCTTTTTTCACTTTGTAACAAAGTTGGGATTATTACAACTACTTTTTCCTTGAGATCACCAATAAAACGTCAACTACATCAACACGCTCCATCCCACCACAACACGTGTTCAGATTCCAACCAAATTTTTTTTTTCCCCCCTTCGTCCGAACAGCTCGTACTTTCTCAAAAACCATGTCACTGCCATAAGTGGTCATGGCCTTTACATTTAAAACACTCTTCCAAATGCAACTTGTGAACACCAGCTCTGAAAAGACTGGCGTTTTTCTAGACTTGAACAAAAACAGACTAAATCTCACACACACAAAAAAAAAAAAAACAGGACATGTAAGATACCACTCAAAAGTCACCAAATTCACAGAAGATGTTATTCTAAGTTTTATTAAGAAGTCTGAGATTAGTTTTCCTGAAAAGCAAACACACACAATCCTCAGCTTTGCTTTGATTGATCCCACGATGAAAAAGCCTGCAGAAACCGTGTCACTGGAGCCAGTACAAACTATTTTGAAGCTAATGGACAAATTGAAATATGCAAACATATTGTCAGGAAGCCTGGTGTTAAATTAACCCTTTCATGCATAGTCACTACAGTGGACAGTTATCTAAAAGCCATTTTCTTGAGCTTCTTGTGGATTTTTATGTCCTACATGCACACAGACCACTGAAGTGGACACTAATCCATCATAAAATACACTATCAACTACTGGCCATCAGCTGCAAATGCAAGAAATTATTTTTGTTAAATCCAATATGGCCGACAGACAAAAATGCATGCTGATCGACCCTCCTCCTCCTCGATGGTAGAAAAAAATATATAGCAACATCATATAACCCCTAAAGATACATACTGCTGATGTATTTTTTTTTTTTTTTCAAATAAGCTCCAACTTTGTATTGGGAGAAAATTACAATTAATCACTGAAAAATTTTTTATTAAAAAAATGTATTATTTAAAAAAAATCCTGACACAAGGGATGATAAATCCTGCATGAAAGGGTTAAAAATAGTGTTGTGTATTATATGATATTTTAAACTAATCATTTATTTAAACGGCAATACCCGGTTGGATTGGTTATTAGTTTTTTAAAAATTTCCTTCACTGTTGACAAAAGGGTTCGCATATGTTTACTTTTCCAGGCCGTCTTAGAGGACGGCATGTCTCAAAACTTTTCTGCATGAGTGCTTCATTTCCTCGCCGGCACACACAACAGCATTTTTCATTAAAACGATATAATTGGCTGGTTTGTAAGTTTCCTACCTTACATAAGCAATAGATGTGATTTTAGAAACGGTCTCAGACAAGGCAGAGGGAAAAGGTCTGAACAAAAGCAATTAATGTAATGTAGGCCCAGTGTTTTACAGCCCATGAGTAAACACAATTTTTCAGCACACTTAACATGACCATCTGCTCTAGAACGACTCTTTAACAGGGTACTCTGCCAACTAATATGCTATGAAGTGTTGTAAACAGTGGAGCCTGCAGGATGGGCTCTGATAACGTTGTCTCCAAATGATTAAGTGCTTTTTAAATAGCGTTTACTTTGAAGAGCTGCTAACGAATGCATTAGTACTGCCAGTACGCTATAAAGTCACAAACATTTTTTTAACTAGTAAATGAGCACTAAACACAACATAGTTTATAATGAGATACCGCTGTTATTTTTGCTGACTCAGACACCTGATGAGTTCTGAGTATTTGCAGGGAAACCGTATTCACACAACCTAGGACTTTTTGACATGCTACATCTACAAAGTTCAATGCACTTTGAGGTTTTGGGTGACCCATATATTTATTAATTTCCCCTGGTTAAAAAAAACCTGACTTATTTATATTCATACCTCTTTCAGTGCAGTTACAGCTGAAAGCTTCGTCTCAACCAGCTTTGATCACCGACGGAAAGTTTCACCCTTTCTTCACATAAATAGATCTTGGAAAGAGAAAATCGATAATTATCCATTTTCAAGTTTTCCACAGAACATCAGTTGGAGTTAGATCTGGACTTTGACTGGACCACTCCAGCAGATCAATATGCATTGATCCAAATCCTTTCATTGTGGCTCTAGATGCATATTAAAGGGTGTTGTCTTGCTGAAAAATGAGTATCATATATTTTGCACCAAAGATTGGCTTAAGTTCTGGTGGCTTCCTTTCAACAATGGACTTATTATTCTTCCATAGAGGTCAAGTTTGCAACGTTCATCTTGTCAATAGATTCTCCCACCTGAAGACTGGGTTTCATTGGGCAGCTTGACTGTTCCTAGGTATATTATCTAAAGCTGAGATTACATTAGCCACATGTGAAACACATTTACCAATCAGAAGACCTCAAGGGCAGCTGGTTGTGCAGAATTTTATTAATATGCATCAGAGTAATGGAGGATAAAAAAAAGAAAATCTGTTCAAAGGACAGCAGGACATTTGCCAGGCAATACTGAAGCATAGAGCTCTTCTGTGTTTGCAGAAATGTGAACATTGTTTTAACTTTTGGCCTGTGAGGATGTTTTAGAACAAACAAACTAACTTTTTATGCTTTTAATGACGTCTGAGAGTTTGCTTGCTCAAGGACACATCTGCATGTTAGACTGTTGCGTACTCTGTGGCTTCGACCCACTGCTTGCAGCTTTAAGAAAAAAAATCTGTTTAGCCAAGATATGTTGCTGTAAATTACGCAGGTGAAGAAACGGGAGCTTTTAATCCTTGAATGAACCAGAGAGACAGTCTTCCCTGTATGAAGTCATTTTTAAAGAGCGGAGATGACTCTGATGCCGGTGACCATTTGAACACTTCTGATGCAACGAGTAAAAATGCAACAGAGATAAGTGGCTGATTTCTGATTTTTTGTTTCTGCTACTCTGACCAGAATAATAATGGCAGAGACCCAGCTTTATCCATTAAGTAAATAAGTAGTTAGTAATCCCATTAAAGAGAGAATACAACCAAAATAGCATTAAAAATATAATAAATATAATAAATATATAATTATACATTTTTTTAACTTGCTCAGTCAGATTTTTTTATAAGTAAGAGATGTTTAAATTAGATCCTTAACTTAAGAGTTTGCACATTTGTCTTGTGATAAAAAAGGAAGATTTTTGTGGACTTGAGCGAAAAAAGTCTGAAGTCTGCTTTTGAGTAAATATCTCTAGATACATGTAGTTATATTTACATCAAATTAAAAAAAGTGACAAAACAATAGTTGTTAAAAACAAATCATATGTGCTGAGCCAAGCATGTTTCGTTCTAAGATGAATTTGATTGTTTCATATAATTAACATAAAAAGTCTCAATTAACTTGCTGTTCTGGTTGTAAAATTCAATCAAAGGGTGAAACTTTGGACAGGGGCGAAACTTTCACCTCAGAGATTGTTTTGTAAAGACTGAAACCACTCCTGAATCTTACATGCTCCACAGCCAGAGGTCTAAAGCTCAAAGGAACAAACTGCAGCCAATTCGTTCAGAGTTATACATTCAGCCTTCCTGTTAGCTGCTTAAGGCGACTCTCTTCACAACTAAAGGAGACACACCCAAGATGGGTACAAACAGACTTCCTGTGACAGATGGCTCCCTTTTCAATCCAAAAGGTCGGGTATGACCAAAATCACAAAATTACAAAATGATGAAGGAGCAGAATGATCTGTTCCCTGTGCACTATACAAATTGTAGCAACTTGAAAGAACAATCGACTTGAATCCATAGCAAACATATTCACATTATTAGAAACAAAAACCTAACTCTGAGTCTTCTTCCAACTCTGAAAACTTCCACACCGAAGAGAGTTGTGCTTCCTCTTAAGGTATTGATAAACCCCTCTGTCCATGAGCGCCAGCCGCTTGGACCTGATGAACCAACACATCTGCCTATTCATACTATTTTCCAGCTAGGCTAAACAACTGTGCTCCACTCAGATAGATATTGTTTTCACTACAGCCTCTTCAAAAACATTAGTGTGCTGGCTTAAGCACCGCTTTCTCAGAAAAGAAAAAGAAAAAAGTACTTAAAAGAAAGAATAAAGTGATATCCCGGGAGAGCGTCAACAAAGTTTATGTATCCTTGTTGCCAGCGAGAGATAAATTACCCATATTTGAAAAACAACAGATTTCTCAATACTGAATATCTTAAGAAACAAAAAAACACTTTAATGAAACTTCTCTTTTTTAAGATCTGCTGTGAGTCTGGCGCCACCCTTGTACTGGGAGTAATGCTTCCACTGATGGCAGCAATACTCCCAGGAGTATATAAATATTGCCATTTTTGCCATTTCCCTAAAATTGTGCAGCTGTAGCAGAGTCGTGGTGGCCCAGAGTTTGCATCTGCAGATGACCTAATTAACATTATATACCACATGTGGTTGAGAAGACTGAGATATTAATTAGACAATTACGGTGGGTTCAGTGATCAGAAAAAAAGTGTTATTATTCAGTTCCTGACTGGGCAGTCGAGCTGAAAAATCGTTCGGTTTTGGTCATCAGCCAATTTCTAGGTGCAGCTAAAACAAAAAACAAAAAAAACAGGGTTTTAAAAAGGCTTTTAATAACCTGATTATGATCTTAAGCAACCTTAATAGTGTCAAACCTTAACTGAATAAAATAATGATGTCAAAACAGAACATAGCAGGTTCTGTAACATGCATGTTATTAAATACCATCAGCCAAACATTTACATCTTCCAGCTTTACCTGCATTACATTATGGTCCAAACTCTGAATACACTCACTTTTATCCCTGAAAGGCCTTTTTGAGAGCCACTACTGATAGAAGACTGTGTTCTCTGGCAAGTATCGAGCCACTGATGTCAGGTCCAAGCAGCGTTTAACGACATGGGGGGAAAAAAGAGGAGAAGAAGAAGAAAAAAAAACTGCTGCCATGTGAAGGAAACAGAGCACCAGTTAAAACCCATCCACTGCTGCTGTGGGTAATCCATTTTAACAGCGCTGTTTGCGTTTGGTCGTGAAATCATGACAAGGTAAATGAAGCACTGAAGGCCTCTGAATATGGACACTAAGGCCATTGGGACACTTTACAGTCCGGTGAAACGGTCCCCTGTAAAAATAAAAAAATAAAAATAAAAACTGGGATTTTTGCTTACAGATAACCTGCTGCACCAGCGAAGTCCTCTTTCCTTCTGCGTGGAAAGTTCTCGCTGTATTCCTATTTCCTAATCAGCAGCATTGCAGCGAAATATATGTCTGCGACAAAAAAAAAACAAAAAAACAAAAAAACACCCCTCCGTTCAACCCTGGCTTCCTAATTAAGGTTTAAACAATAAAGAAAGGTAAGACACGGAGCAGCCAAATGTCTCCACACCCTGCAACCTTTTCATTCGAGCACCATTACATGGGGGGTTATGTCATCGTAAATAAGCGCAGGTCCTTGAGTGAAAAAATTTGCTCGACACCCTTCAATGCAACGCGATGCTGCAAAAAAAAAAAAAAAAAAACAACAACAAAAAAAACACTCCCTGCGCTGTTCATCTCCAGCCTTTCTGGGCCTTATGTTCAATAACCTGGCCCCGTGCACGAGCAGATGATTTCATCTGAAGAGGTTTGCCTGGAGACAGAGCACTGCGCAGTGATGGGGGGGGGGAGACAGAGACAGCAGGAATCCTATAAGGAGGACAGCCTTGTGGAAGAAGCTTCTGGTTCTCCTCATGTCGTACATGTTCGGATGTAGGGTGGGGGGGGGGGAGAGAAAAATAGATTCAGGTTTATTTGGGGGGGGGGGGGGTTCCGTTTCGGGTAACTTACCTTCCCTCGCCTTCAGGAGAACCGTGTTGGCCACGATATTTTCAATCTCCATTGTCAGAACGTGAATCCCGTGCAATCTCGATACATTTCACTCAGCAGGAGAAAAAAAAGAAAAAAAGAAAAGACGGTTGTTGGTTGGGTTTTTTTTTTTTTTTTTTCAGATCAAAGGTGCGGACGGCCGCGAGGCTGTTGCACGCGCACAGGGTGAACGCGGCACTGGCGCATATTAGGGCTCAATTAAGAGCTCGTCGGTCCTTCTCAATCCCATATGTTTGGTCAAACCCGAGCCTACGGAGCTTTATGGTTACAGCGGAGCTTGTTAGCATTCGCCGCCTGCCTGCCCGTCTTCCTTCCTGCTCCGGTTCCCTCCTCCTCCTCTTTTTCCTCCTCCTCCTCACCCCTCCTCTGCGCAGCGAACCGGGGGAGAGTAGGAGGGATCAATTTACAACCACCGCAGCCACCACACATTCAATCACAAGTGCATTCATACATAAATGCATGAATTTCCAAAGCTCTGCTTCGCTGAAATGATTGTTAATGGACAGCCGTGTCTAAATCTGAACACACACTTGAGTCTTCCATAGGCTGCATTATGTTCGGTCCAGGGCCCAACAGGGTTGGTTGGATTAGCTCTGCCTTCTGTCATTGTAGAAGTTACACATTTGAGCTAAAACCTTTGCATGGGATTCCTCAAGGCTACGTTCTCGGGGCACTTTTATTCAACATCTAAATGCTGCCCCCGGTCTGATTACATCTTGGACAAAACCTATGTTGATGACACACAGCGCTCCACGGTCCCTTAAAGTGGTGGTGGTTGTTCCTAGTTTGGTCATCTCACACGTTTTCTGTCTTTTTTGGCACAGTACGATGCCGTCCTCTGTGGGAGTCCAACCAATGCGTCAGTTCACCCACAAACAGAATGTTTCGTGCCGACTGTGAAAGAACAATGAAGTATTTAATGACAGTCTTCTGTAAGAAGACAAATAACAGATAGAAAACATCTACAAGGAGATTCCTACGATTTGCCATATTTGTTAAGACTCTACTGTCCTTAACGACAATCAAAGTTTATAAAAATTCAATACAACTGAATTATAACATGTATTAATATTATTATTTTTATGAACTTTTTTCTCCCTAATTAATACAGTTGATTCCTACAACCAAAAACACCCTGATTGGTAGTGGCTTGGGCGCACTGATACAAAGTGGGATGTTTGCCAGTACAACTTTAACAGGAAGGGATGAAAAGGTGATGTACAGTTTCAAAGCCGCGAGAGGGTCGGGTTTAAATGATTTCATAACTTGGGAAAGGCCACATCATTTACATGTTAAGCCACATGTAATTTCTTTTCACCGTGATATTGTGAGTACAGTAGGTTTGAACTTGGATCTACATTTTAACAGTAACATAAAGTTCAGCAAAACTACTCAAGAATTAAATGATTCAATTGTCGACAGAAAAAGTACAAGATGCTTTTATTATCAGTAGATTATTGTAGTCTGTTGTCCCAATGTAAGGAGACCTCAGGGCGAACACAGAACCTGTTGGAGGTAAAGTACACTAGATATTTAGATAGTACCAGGTTGAACCCCTTCAACCTTCAGAACAATCTTGACTTTTTGTGGCACATTTAAGAAGGTTTCATAAATATTCTGAACATTCTACAGATTTAACAGCTGATCATGAGAATCTGCTGTTTCCATCGGTCAAGAAACCATTCTGAGATTATTGTCACATAGTATATGCTCCTGTTGAAACTGTGGTTATATAAACAACAATGCTCAGGTTAAACAATGGTTGAGTAGTTCTGAAGAGTCCAAAACAGCTGATTATCTGCCACACCATTACACCAACAGCACCAATCTGGGCTGTTAACACAAGGAAAATGGATCTGTTCCTTTATGTTGTCTATGGCTTATTCTGACCCTGCGGCCTGTTTCTTTGCAGCAGAAAATGATGCTCATAAGACGTTTCTCTAGTGGGTTAATGTCCAGTTTTCTGTAGTCAGTTTGGTGTTTGTGGCTGGTGCTATTGGAACACCTTGCGGTCTTCTCTTGCTGTAGCTCAACTGTGTGTTTTACATGTAGCATTTGTCATGCTTTGCTTGTAAAAAGGGGTAAATTGAGCTTATGTTGTGCTTTTAGATTTTGAACCTGTCTGGCCATTCTCCTTTGATTTGTGAAATCAACATGTTTTATGGACATATACTGTATAATTTGTTTCTACTATTTGAATGTGCTGTGAGTGGAAACCCTGTAAATGTCAAATTCCTGAGATACTCAGACCCACCTGGGACAAGCAATCACACCACAAAGATTTTGGAAATTATTTTCACACTGATATATATTTTTCACCTGAGACATCAATTCCTGCTACTATGCTAATGAAAAGATTAAGCAGGATTTGTATGCAACTTTCGGTCATATTAAAGAATATCTACTTACAGGGTTCAAGAGCAAAACTTATATGGGAAAACAATAACTTAAGAGGCAGTAATTTAAAATGATTTGTTAACACAAGACTGAGGTACTTAATGAAGGTCTTAATGAAGCTTCTGGAAAATGTCTGGAAGTGTCAGTGGAGCTTTATTATACAAAATGTCCAAAAACTTTATATAAAATAAAAAGATGTAGTTCTCCTACCAAAAGATTACAAAATGCCTGCAAGAAGAAAATATGCTTTGTAGAAATGTCTTAACATTAAAAATTAGAGAAGCAGAATATAAATAAAGAAATGCAAAAATAAATGAATCAGTGTTTTAAGAATATGTAAAAAATAATATTTCAATAGAATATTTAGTGAAAATAAGCATAACATTAAGAAAATTTGGAATATCATGAATTGTATTATTTAAAATATAGCACAGATACGATTGAGTATTCAAAAATATTCCATCATTTATATAAATATCACAACAGCAGATCCCATGCATATAATGTCAATAGCAAGATTTTTAAGTATTTCTTTAAAATGTAAATTATTTCTTGTTTTTTCATGTCAGTTTTTATTGTCCTTTTTATGTGAAAACATCTGAATATCCCAGTTTATTTTTTACAACATGAACATTATAAAAATAAACTTGTGCATTTATGCCATAATGAAATCATCTAGAAAGGTTTGATAATCGCCCATGTGTCCGTACATAATTCATAGTTGTTACATCATGTTAAAATGCACAAGATACATGTTGAACAACACTGGCTGAGCTGTTATACTTATGGTTGTGCATCTTGTGGAAAAGAGTCTTTCCAGTTTCTGCATCCTCTGGGCTTTAAATGTCCATCCATCCCCAGTTGAATGCCTCCACCTTGTGGTAATAATGCAAAAACACAAAAAATAATCACAGGTTGTAGTCCTCCAACATTGCTACAGTTTCACTGAACTTTATGGAAAAATGGCTCCTAAAGTGTTTATATGCATATATGGAATATAAATATAAAGACAGTGTTTCAGTGACAAAGTAAATGTCAGAATTTGTTTGACCTGCCATCTCCAGGGAACAGTATGATACTGTATTATCTGCAGGTTCAGTCAACGAAATGCTCAGTCTTTGTCCTTCAATATGTGATAATTATGATTTTATATGATGTGCTCATTGGGAATCTGGTAATTTGGTTGAATTAAAGGTGCAGTGCTGTGTTTGCTACGGGCATTTCTATAACAGCTGAAGGCAACATGGATCTAGCAATAAAATCACTGGAAAATACATAATAAAAAAAAGAAATTCCTTCAAAAGAGGAATTTATTTAAAAACGGTTTCTAAAAAATTTTACTTAGGATGTTCTTGTCCGATATCTAAATTGGTATTATCCTAAAAAAGCAATGACAACAGCATGCAAAAACAGAAGAAATCTTTAAAAAAACGGGTTTTTGCTGCACTCTTGGTAAAACCAATGGAGAGGAAAACATGCTTTCTCCTCTGAGATATTTCTAGCTTGGTGCTGGAGGGGTCCTGTGTAAACAATGGCTGCTTATAACATCTCTGACAAAGCATTGGAGGTCACTTTAGACAAAGTAATATAATCTGTAGAAGCCCACCAGCCAGTTGTAGCTTGACTTAATGTTCAAGAGAAGCATAATCTTTTGAAATCTGAGGTGCTTCATATCCAGTGTTGTCAAACTGGTCCAGCTTGTTTCATTTCTGTCTAGAGCCAGACATGAAACTACATGCATCTTAATAGAAAACTTAATGACTTGCAGATTTTATTATTCTTGTTAGACACTCTACCTTTTTGTTTACACATGTACACGTAATTGCAAAAGTATTTCATTATCACATTTCATTTGCCAATGTATTGTATTTTACTAGTACTTTGCATGACATACCAATGGAAAGGAGTACAGAGCTGCGAAATGGAATAATTTTAAAAATACATATTTTACAAATACAAATCTGAAAGATCCCTCATTGCTCCTTAGACAGCAGCACTGGTACCTGACCAATTCATTAGTGATGAAGAGTTTAAAAATAACTGATCATCATTCTGACCACATAATGACTTACAATGGTCATTTTTTAAATTTTTCATAGTGATTTACAGTGACTGACAGTAGGAGAAACATCATGGTGTGGACATTTCTTCAGGAAGGACAGATATGTATGTCAGAGCTGAGAAGAAGATGGATGAAGGTAAATAAATGGTAATAAGAAAACCAGTTAGATGCTCCAAAAGACTTGAGGCTGAGACGGAAAATTATCTTCCAGCAGAACAGGAACTGTAAGCACACATGCTTTAGAATAAGGCCCAGTTAATGATTAAGAAAATTTGGCAGAACTTTAAAAATAGTATTCACAAACTTTTTTCATCAATTCTAACTGAATTTTGGTTAATTTGCGAAGAGGAAAGGGGAACAGTTCAATCTGATGTGCAAATGGAAGACATACCCACACAGACTTGCAGCTTCAAAGATGGTTCCACAAAGTACAAACTAAGGCTGAAAACTAATTCATGTCACACATTTCAAATGTTCTTTTAAAACATGTAAACCATCTGTATACCTTTTTCTTTTACTTCACAAATATGCGCAACTTTGTGCTGACATAAAATCCCATACATAGAACATTTTGGTTGTAAAGTCACAAAATATGAAAAGCTTTGTGTATATACAAGGAACGATAAACAGGAAAGGAGTGTGACAAGCATCTGTCAGTAAAACTTACTGACACTCCTGATATATTTATAATTAATTACACAAACAACCATACCAAAATTAAGAACACAAGAAAAAATGGGATCGTGAGAAATATGCTGTAAATTACAGCAAGTGCTGCAACACACTTGCTGTATTTAAAACCAATATTTTTACTTAAAACAAACAACTATATATAATAAGGTATTTATAAAGAATATAGATTTAGATTTTGGAGGGGGAAATAGTTTAGGTTTCATTAAAAAATATACAAGCAGGATACTTCTTCCTCAACTAAATTTGTAATTAATTGTCGATGAATGTTACACTTCTTCAAAATTAACAGATGGTTGACCAGAGAAAGTTTGTTGGACTGTAAACTGATAATGTGATCAGAGGTGAGGCGTGTGTGTGTGTGCGCGCGCGTGCGTGTGCTTCCGTGTGAGTTTTCACGTGACCTCCCACAGAGCTAGCGCACCTCTGCAAGCAGTGGCTGCTTCTGAAAGCAAAAGGAAACACGGCGGCCAGCGAGTCTTGAAACCTGTTTACGTTTGTTTTAACGGTGAACAACCAGCTCTAGGTTCCCAGGATGTTTTCTCTCGGGGAGACCATGGAGTTTCTCCTCGGAAACCCATTTTCAACGCCCGTCGGACAGAGAATCGGTGAGCTTTATTTTTTCTTAAACATATTAACAGCTGTATTTTTTTTTGTAGTCATTTGTGTCATTCGAGATTTGTTTCGATATGTTTCAAGATTTCGGTGGTTAATACAAACGTCCCCTGGGTTGTGTTGGTGTAAACGGCGGTTTTTATGTTCGCGACTTACACCGAAATTGTCCATATTTGTACAAAAATAACAAATAAGTTTAAGAGGCAGTGACTCAGACGGAGGTGGGACCGTTTCTTTAATTCTCGTACACGATTGGTCGGTGCTCATTGAGTGACGGCTAGCTTAACCAATCAGCATTCAGCTTATTGTTTCCGCACACTTCCGCAGTCTGCGAAGCACTTCCATAAAGCTGCAGCTTCACATCGTTCACAGCGAAAGTAACGGATTTGTTTCAACATATTATTTTCATTTTGTGCAGATTTAAACCACATATTTACATACAAAGCTCTGCGAGTCGCTTTCACGTTCATTCATTCAGTAGCTGATGTCTGGAGAATGGCGCAGTGTCAGATCTGTCACCCATCCCTTCCTTCCTCCTTTTTAATCATCTCGCTTTCCTGCACATAGATGTGAGCTAGTTCTGAGGCAAATGTGAACACAAGCAGCTGACAGTCACATGAAGCGGAGGCAGCCGGAGGAGGCCAGGGGGAGGGAATCTGAAAGAGTTGCCTACATGTGGATTGAGCAAAGCAAGGTTTAGGGTTTGGTGAGGCGTCATTGGCTGGTAAGGAATGGGATTTAGAGACTTATGAGAAGGGTGGAGTGCAAGAAAGCTGGCCTTGATTTCAAAATGCTGCAAAGGAAAGAAGTTAAAGGTCGACCTTGTTGGCTGAAAGATTTATTTGAGTTTCTAGAGGCAATTCTTATAAAATATTTCTTGAATATGGTGAAGATTCACATTCCAAAACACACATTAACAAATTAGGGAAGTTACAGTGGTTTAAAAACTGAATTTCTGGGGTGATTTATGTCCTTCAGATTATGTTGACAAACACTGAACCCCTTTTTAAAATTGGTTATAGTGAATGTGAGTTCACTGATTTGTAACTCTGCTTTCATTCAGCCAAAATATCGCATTCATTACTGCAAAATATTGCATTTTCATTATTAAAATCAGTGAGAGACAATAAACGTATATTGGGCCTTGTTCAGCCAGCTGGCCGGCAGTTCAGTTTAAAAAGAATTTAAACACAATAAACTGTAGTGGTTTTGAAACTGTAATTGAATTGGCCTGTGCCTAATGTAGACAGGGTTGGTGAATGAGCAGCTCAGGTGAAATTACGAGCAGAAGTTCAGTCAAATGTTTACAAGCAGTTAACACCTTATTGCATCACAAATTCAATAGGTATAAATCCAGGTCAGTTTGTGTCTGAGGCCGGAGCTAACAGCAGGTCCAACTTTCAGAAAACAATCACAAAACACCATAGCAGTTCGTGGAAACATTGTTACACATTTTGTAATTATATTCAGCTTTGCGTTAGATGGTCATTTACAAAAGAAGTGGCTATTTTTATTCAGGAAATGGAGGTGGGAGGTGGTGCGCCACTAAAGTCTTCCTGAATCAAACACATATTCAGAGTAGAACATGTTACCTAGAAAACCAAATCAGTAAAAAAATCAATAAAATAATAAAAATTTTTGCATTTTATATCAATTTACTCTTAGATCAGAAGTTGCTTTGACCAGAAACACTTTGTATGTCCAATTCTCAGTCGGGGTTTCACACAGGAAGATTATCAGTGATGCAATTTACACAGTAAATAAAGGAAAATTGACTAAATAGCCACTTTGATCTCGGCCCTTCTTGGAGAAGCTACTATCTCTTTTCCTAAGTAATCTGGATTTATTGTAAATGAGGACTCCTATAGTTTTATCTTCCTCAGATAAGAGATAAACATTTAAAGCTTCTAACAGGCCACTTCCATAATCCAGAACTAAACAAAGTTGACCTTGTTTGCTGATGATTGTGTAAGCTCCTGTCAACATTTCATGGTTCAGAAGTTGATTTTCCTTAAATACTGGATCCACTCCACTGTAGAAATTATGATACAACAGAAGCTTGGGGAAAAAATGTTTAGGGGCAGCATTATGTAAAAGACAGAAGAATATTTTTTAGGTTCTTAATTTACCATATTGGAAAGGCTTCAGTTCACCAAGTTCTAATCAAGAAAGTATATTTTAAGTTAACCTTCATTGTAAAAGCATATTCTATTCATGCAAGGATTATGCAATTGTAGAAAATATGGATAAGTGTTTATAAAACTTGAAGCCTGATCTTGGTTTTTTTCAAGGGTCTAAGCAAATTTTTTGTAGGTGTAGCTATTGCAGAAATTGCTCTTTCTTTCATGGTTTCTCTACATGACGATTCAAATTTCAGTTTTTTCTTTGTTCTTAACACATTAGGCGAAGTGGAGAAAATGCATAAATTGTAATTAAAACCTCCTTTAAAGAACAATTCCTACAATGATGTGTCTATTTCCTGCTTTCAAACTACAGGTTTTTGTAGTTAACCTGGTTAATGCCGGTGTGTCCTCTGTGAGTCTGCAGGCTGTATTTGACATCTTAATGAGGACAACTTTTTAGAAAAAAATTCCAAATGTGAGGATTGGAGGAGTCATTAGCTAATTTCAGACCCAGGATAAGGCAAATTTTTTAAAATGCTTGCAAAAAGGTTTGTAAAAGCTGGTTGTGTGTGTTAATACCTCGTGAAATTGTGTCGGCGTGTAGAAGCAAAGCATGATATTGCTAATTATAGTTTAGCATGGGGTGAATGGAGATTTTCACAATATCATAACTATAAGCAACAAATTCTTATGTATATACCACCACCTGTACAACATGATCTAATTGTTTATATCTAAAACAGAACGTTAACAACTATTTCCATTGATGCTAAAATGATATATCACATTGATTACTACATTTATTTATAACATTTATCTGCTATTTTTTAAGTCTGACTTTGGAACTTGCATTGCAGAATATAGTTTTATCTTCTTATTCTGTATTATGGCATACCACATGCCTAAACTGATAATAGTTCATTAGTTGGAATATTTGAGCAGTTTTGTAATCTTGGCTGCTTTTGTATTGCAAACCCAGCTGTAATCGTAATATAACAGTATCTCTAAATCGGTTCTTCAGTTGATATTTAATTTCACCTCCCTGTTTATTTAATTTCACCTCCCTGTTTATTTAATTTCACCTCCCTGTTTGTTTACAGATCGAGCAACCAGCGGCTCTCTGCAGTCGGAGGACTGGGGACTCAACATGGAGATATGTGACATCATCAATGAGACAGATGAGGGGTAGCTATTGTTTTTTTAAAGACTACAATCAACTAAAAAAAATCTGACTGGATTCTGATCTCTGACCAGCTGATATCTGCTTGTGGAACAATTTATTCTTTGTTTTCAAATTTCAAGATAATAAACCAATAAACAAAGATCAGCTGATGCAAGTATTTCTTCCCTCAGGCCCAGAGACGCCTTCAAAGCCATTAAGAAAAGAATAGTTGGAAACAAGAACTTCAGAGAGATTATGCTGGCTCTCACTGTGAGTAATAATTACATGCTTCTGCATTAAGTGTGCGGTCACAGGCTGAGGAATGTGGAGATGCCAGGGAGTCTGTCAAACACCCTAATGGTCATCAGAGATTGGATGTTTGCTTCACTGTTTCTCAACATATCGATAGTAGCGTAATTAATAATATATGTAATAATTTTAGCTTTGTGTTTGGCTCTCACAGGTTCTTGAGACCTGTGTAAAGAACTGTGGCCATCGCTTCCATGTTTTGGTGGCCTCACAGGAGTTTGTTGAAGGGGTCCTGGTCCGTTCCATTTTGCCCAAATACAACCCTCCCACGGCCCTGCATGATCGTGTCCTCAGCCTCATACAGGTTCGTTCCAGACAGGAACTGAGTCTTATTGACTCATCTTGTTATCAAACGTCTCTACTTCCTTTGTTGAATCAGTCGGGTGAAATGTGACAAACAGGAACTTTTATATTCATTATAAATCAATAAAAATCTCTGGATTTTCATCTTCTTCAAAAGCTTTTTTGTGTTTTTTTTCCGAGTTATCAGCATTGTTCCAAGAATTGAAGTCATAAAAGGTTGAAAGTATTCAATTTAATATTTACAAAAGCTTTCTTTATGTTTTTGATTGGTTTAGTTTATGGAAATTCAGTCTTTTATCTTGAGCAGATGTTAGATTCACTACTTTACCCCATTCCTTTGTGATTCTCCAAACTGAGATCGCCTCTGATTTTAGTTTACTGGTGGCATAATTGTGACTGGTTCTAATTATAAAAGAACCAGTCTGGTTTAAGACCGTCTGGTTCATAAAGTTTAGTCAACTGTCACTTGATTATGGCTAGATTTGTTTTATCTCTCACTGTATTTGAGATTTCTGTAGCTCTTTATTCTTTTCTATATAGTAATTGTGACTTTGTGCTGACTGGAAGATATGATTACATTAAAAATGAGTTGCAAAACAGTTCCTTTCTGCTCTTGCTCAAAGTCACTTCACTTATTGCTTGTTCCTTTGTCATCTGGAGGCTCTAACTGCATGGAGTCAGTCATCTGTTCATAACTACTCCCATATCTTTATCTGTAGTCATGGGCTGATGCATTTCGCAGCTCTCCCTCCCTGGTGGGGGTGGTGCATGTGTATGATGACCTAAGGCGGCGAGGCCTGGAGTTTCCCATGACAGACCTGGACGCGCTCTCACCCATTCATACTCCAAACAGGGTGAGCCTGGCTGTTAACTTGAAGGTTTATGACATATGTTTTATGAACGTCTGCGTATATTTTACCTCGCCGTCGTGTCCTGCAGAGTATCCCTGAGAACGAGACAGCTGAGGAGACCTCCGTCGCTGCTCCCACACGTCCGTCACCAGAGCATGTTCCTGCTGCCGTCACCCCCAGTCAGAATACCTCATCTCCAGTCCAAGTCAGTAATGGACCGGTCCCGCTCACTCCACAACAGGTGGGTGGTGCTGAGACTGTCTTGAAATTACATTTTAAATACTCGCTTTTATGGTCAGATTTACTGAATTTGAACTACCACAAAGATCATACTGGGAGATCTGCACCCACCTCTCAAAGAAACTCCTCAAATTACTATAATACTGAGTCCAATTTACTAGAATACTAAGATTTTTTTTTCCTCTCAGTTTTATTCAGTTGAAGAAATGTTCTAGTCTAAATCAAAAACCACTATGACTCTGAAAGCTAGAAAAACCTTTGTTAAAATTCCAGGTTTTAACATGTAAAAATACAGTCCATGATAAATCATTTTAAAATGTTGTCCACTTTCAATGTGATAAATGTACAGTTAAACTAAAAATAGAAACATGTTTGAGGAGGAAATGTAAAAAATAAAACTGCTTCAAAATTTGTTTTGATTTAAAATTAGCATTAATTTTCTCGAGTTCACACCTGCATCAATTATAGTAAATGTGATGAGCCAAATATAAAGTTCAGCTTTCATGGTTGGATTTATTTTTATAACATTTCCTTGTTTTCATTATTTAGATATATTTATAGTTTGCAGTTAGTTTAGATCAGAGGGCTCATTACGTCGATCGTGGAAAGGTTTTGAGTCAATCTCGGCAGCAGGTGACAAACTGATAGCCGCCAGGATGCTGAGACCAGAACTTCCTCTTCTGATAGGCTTATCAAAATATTCACTAAGATCCTAAATGTTTTTAGCTTCATTAAAAAATAATAATT